>JBBDGP010001649.1:520000-660365 GCA_037952835.1 Lithobates septentrionalis | reverse complement strand
CGTTCTCTCTCGTTCTCTCTCCGTTCTCTCTCTCGTTCTCTCTCGTTCTCTCTCGTTCTCTCTCGTTCTCTCTCGTTCTCTCTCGTTCTCTCGTTCTCTCTCGTTCTCTCGTTCTCTCTCTCGTTCTCTCGTTCTCTCTCGTTCTCTCGTTCTCTCTCTCTCTCGTTCTCTCTCTCTCTCGTTCTCTCTCTCTCTCGTTCTCTCTCTCTCGCTCTCTCGTTCTCTCTCGCTCTCTCGTTCTCTCTCGCTCTCTCGTTCTCTCTCGCTCTCTCGTTCTCTCTCGCTCTCTCGTTCTCTCTCGTCTCTCTCGTTCTCTCGTTCTCTCTCGTTCTCTCGTTCTCTCTCTCGTTCTCTCGTCTCTCTCGTTCTCTCTCGTTCTCTCTCTCTCTCTGTCTCTCTCGCTCTCTCTCGTTCTCTCTCGCTCTCTCTCGTCTCTCTCTCTCTCTCTCTCTCGTTCTCTCTCTCTCTCTCTCTCTCTCTCTCTCTCTGTCTCTCTCTCGTTCTCTTCTCTCTCGTTCTCTCGTTCTCTCGTTCTCTGTCTCTCGTTCTCTCGTTCTCTCGTTCTCTCGTTCTCTCGTTCTCTCGTTCTCTCTCTCTCGTTCTCTCGTTCTCTCTCTCGTTCTCTCGTTCTCTCGTTCTCTCGTTCTCTCGTTCTCTCGTTCTCTCGTTCTCTCGTTCTCTCGTTCTCTCGTTCTCTCGTTCCTCTCTCGTTCTCTCTCTCGTTCTCGTTCTCTCGTTCTCGTTCTCGTCTCTCTCTCGTTCTCTTCTCGTTCTCTCTCTCTCGTTCTCGTTCTCTCCTCGTTCTCGTTCTCTCTCTCTCTCTCTTCTCTCTCGTTCTCTCTCTCTCGTTCTCTCTCTCTCTCGTTCTCTCTCTCTCTCGTTCTCTCTCTCTCTCGTTCTCTCTCTCTCTCGTTCTCTCTCTCTCTCTCGTTCTCTCTCTCTCTCGTTCTCTCTCTCTCTCGTTCTCTCTCTCTCTCTCGTTCTCTCTCTCTCTCTCGTTCTCTCTCTCTCTCTCGTTCTCTCTCTCTCTCTCTCGTTCTCTCTCCTCTCCCGTTCTCTCTCTCTCCTCTCTCGTTCTCTCCCTCTCTCGTTCTCTCCCTCTCTCGTTCTCTCCCTCTCTCGTTCTCTCCCTCTCTCGTTCTCTCCCTCTCTCGTTCTCTCCCTCTCTCGTTCTCTCCCTCTCTCGTTCTCTCCCTCTCTCGTTCTCTCCCTCTCTCGTTCTCTCCCACTCTCTCTTCTCTCCCTCTCTCGTTCTCTCCCTCTCTCGTTCTCTCCCTCTCTCGTTCTCTCCCTCTCTCGTTCTCTCCCTCTCTCGTTCTCTCCCTCTCTCGTTCTCTCCCTCTCTCGTTCTCTCCCTCTCTCTTCCTCCCTCTCTCGTTCTCTCCCTCTCTCGTTCTCTCCCTCTCTCGTTCTCTCCCTCTCTCGTTCTCTCCCTCTCTCGTTCTCTCCCTCTCTCGTTCTCTCCCTCTCTCGTTCTCTCCCTCTCTCGTTCTCTCCCTCTCTCGTTCTCTCCCTCTCTCGTTCTCTCCCTCTCTTCTCTCCCTCTCTCGTTCTCTCTCTCTCTCTCGTTAAACATGGCAAAGAACTTTCTGAGGATCTGAAAAAAAGAATTGTTGCTCTACATAAAGATGGCCTAGGCCAGTGATGGCGAACCTTGGCATCCCAGATGTTTTGGAACTACATTTCCCATGATGCCCAACTACACTGAAGAGTGCATGAGCATCATGGGAAATGTAGTTCCAAAACATCTGGGGTGCCAAGGTTCGCCATCACTGGCCTAGGCTATAAGAAGATTGCCAAGACCCTGAAACTGAGCGGCAGCACAGTGGCCAAGACCATACAGGGTTTAACAGGACAGATGCCACTCGGAACAGGCCTCGGTCGACCAAAGAAGTTGAGTGCATGTCCTCAGCGTCATATCCAGAGTGGTCTTGGGAAATAGACGTATGAGTGCTGCCAGCATTGCTACAGAGGTTGAAGGGGTTGGGGGTCAGCCTATCAGTGCTCAGACCATACGCTGCATACTGCATCAAATTGATCTGTATGGCTGTCATCCCAGAAGGGAAGCCTCTTCTAATCATGATGCACAAGAAAGCCCGCAAACAGTTTGCTGAAGACAAGCAGACTAAGGACATGGATTACTGGACATGTCCTGTGGTCTGATGAGACCAAGATAAACTTATTTGGTTCAGATGGTGTCAAGCGTGTGTGGCGGCAACCAGGTGAGGAGTACAAAGACAAGTGTCTTGCCTAAGTCAAGCATGGTGGTGGGAGTGTCATGGTCTGGGGCTGCATGAGTGCTGCCGGCACTGGGGAGCTACATTCATTGAGGGAACCATGAGTGCCAAAATGTACTGTGACATACTGAAGCCAAGCATGATTTCCACCCTTTGGAGACTGGGCCGCAGGGCAGTATTCCCTTGGGGGTAAAGGTGATTGGCCAAGCATGTCTCCAGACCTAAACCCTATTGATCATCTGTGGGGCATCCTCAAATGGAAGGTGGAGGAGCGCAAGGTCTCTAACATCCACCAGCTCCGAGATGTCGTCATGGAGGAGTGGAAGAGGACTCCAGTGGCAACCTGTAAAGCCTCTGGTGAACTTCATGTCCAATAGGGGCAAGGCAGTGCTGAAAATTAATGGTGGCCACACTAATTAGTGACACTTTGGGCCCACTTTTTCACTTAGGGTGTACTTCACTTTTGTTGCCAGCGGTTTAGACATTAATGGCTGTGTGTTGAGTTATTTTGAGGGACAGCAAATTTACACAGTTATACCAGCTGTACACTCACTACTTTACATTGTAGCAAAGTGTCATTTCTTCAGTGTTGTCACATGAAGATATAATAAAATATTTACAAAATTGTGAGGGTGTGCTCACTTTTGTGAGATGCTGTACAAGTAAACAAAAATAATGTATGAGATTGCCAGTAAGCAGCATCTGAGATGCCACCGTTCTTAATACATTTTTTCTTTTTTTTATGTAATGCTTTTCACTTTATATATTTTGCCATGCACATGAATTGTATTTTCAATTGGCTCCACCTGAATGTATATGGATAGAGAGAGAGAGAGAGAGAGAGTGTGTGTGTGTGTGTTAATAATATTACACAACCACACTGTGTGTGTGTGTGTTAAAGTGGTTATAAAGAAGGTTTTTTTTATCTTGATGCAGTTAGATAAAATGCATTCTGTGTGCAGCAGCCCCCCCCCCCCATTACTTCTGAGCCCCATCTCTATCCAGCAATGTCATGACTCTCCCTCCTGATAGCGTTAGTTGAAGTTCAGGGGACCTATGGGCTGCAACTGGGCACAGTGATGCTGCAAATGGGCATTGTTGACCCTCTTTTCCACTTACAGTAGCTGTGCATTTCTCACCCTCGTCTTGTACTCGGGTCAATAAGTTTTTCCCATTTTTTTTTTTTTTTTGTGGTAAATTAGGGCCTCGACTTATATCCGGAACGACTTATACTCGAGTATATACGGTAATTAAAAGTAGTTTTTTCTATAACCCAGATATATACTAGCACTTAAAACTTTTTTTTTTTTTTTCTTGTTTATAACAGAGTTCACCTTTGTAGTCACCTGCTTTGCTATTAATGCACTCTTTCCAATAGTGATTCAAAAAGTGACTATCCTGTTAACTTCATATGTAAAAAGTGCCATTTTCCTTTTTAAATTGTATATTTTTTTAACTAAATACAATTATATTTTTTTCAAAATTTTAACTTTTTTTTTTTTTTTTTTTTTCCTTCATTTTTTAGAATGCCAAGTTGTTTTGTTAAATCGTGTTCCATTTCATGGAGATCAGACAAAGAAATTTTACATGTCTTTCCCCGAAATCGTGATCGTATAGGAATATGGCTTGAGAAACTTAACCATCATGGACAAGAATTTGAATATCTTTTAGAAAGGATTGCAACATCCCAAAAAGGCAGATTCAGAATTTGCTCTCGTCATTTCAAAGAAAACGGATTATAATAACAGGGTCCACAAAAATTTCTGAAGAATACAGCTTACCCTTCCTTAAATTTGGAAAATATTAGTGAATCCTCCACTACAAGCTTACGATTTAGTGGAGCTGAAGTTGAGCCCAATTATCATAAACGTCTCAGAACAGATGGTTACAAATCTTCAGAATCTACAACTAATACCGCAGAAAGTAGCTCTGGAAGAAATGTACCTGTTATGGAAACAAGTCCTGAAAAAAGTGATTATTTACAGGGATATGCATCACAAATCACTAACTGTAATCTTGAAGAGAGCCAGTTTGTAGACTGCATCTTGGATTCAACAAGTGAAAGCATCTATTTTAATACTGAACACAGTTTGATATTCCTCTATCGCATACACAGACCCAAACAAGAAAGCACTGTAAAATTTGTCCACATGGTCTAACAATCCCTCGAAATTCCAAAATAAAGAAAATAAATAGAGGCATACAGTGTGCAGAGCCAACATTTTCCATTGGTACACAGTGTTCTCTTGTTGAATTGCCTCCACTGACTTTACTTCCAGTAAAGGAAACACGTTTTTTGAAGATCGAAAACTTGGCACCATCCAGTGAGGATATTTTACAATCTTCTTTTAGTAAAAATATGTTACCAGAACACACAAGTGATCCACCAGCCATACAAGTAAACAAGTACAGAGTGCATCATGATCCAAACATCTACATTGTTGGATTACCACCAAATCAAAGACTAAAACAAGAACATGTATCTGCAAATGATGAAGAATTATATCAATTGGATAGTTCTATTGCACCTCAAAATAAAATAATTGACAAAGACACCTCTTATCATCCCTCCCAAGAAGTACAAGTAAAATCTGAAGAAATTGAGGATGAAGAATTGTATGTTGATTCTGTGGATCCAGACCTTTCTTTTGTATATTTGCCACCAGATAAAGGGCGTGTAAGCATGGCAAGACAGAAAAAGTTTTTAGTCTTTGAAGAATGTTTAGACAAGCTGCTTATGAATTCTCATTGCTTGTTTGATCCACGTTGCACTGGGATCATAATAGAGCTGAGAAAATACATGGTTGGGTCAGCATTAGTAGTGTATGCGGAGTGTAGTAACAAACACAAGTTTAAATTGTGGAATAGCCAACCTTTTATAGGGCACATGCCTGTGGGCAACTTGTTAATTTCATCAGCAATCTTATGTAGCGGATCGAATTTTTTCAAGATGCAGAATTTTTTTTCTGTATTGGATATGTGTGCGATTTCGACAGCCACACACTACAATAATCAAAGAAAATATCTGTTTCCAACCATTCAACATCACTGGACCTCTCAGCGCAATAAGATCATTGAAAAAATAGGACACAAATCTGTTGCATTAATTGGTGATGGACAATGTGAGTCATCAGGGTTTGATGCAAAATATTGTACTTATACCCTAATTGATGCAGAAACAAATTGCATAATAGATTTTCAGGTAAATCAGCTTCAGCCTGGGCGGTCTTCTGTTTCACTAGAAACACTGACTTTCATTGAGGCCCTAGATCGAATTATAGGGGATCACATAAAGGTAAAAGTAATTGCCACTGACAGACCTGTTTCCATTGGAAAAATGATTAGGCAGAAATATCCATGCATAAAGCATGAATTTGACGTATGGCATATGGCCAAATTTATTGAAGCAAAACTTGATGCAGCTAGTAAAAAAAGCAGAGAATTATCTGGCTGGGTATCTTTGGTCAAAAACCATTTGTGGTGGGCTTTAAGCACTTGTCAGAATAATCCTATACTCCTTAAAGAGAAATGGCTTTCTGTAAGTTATCACTCTGCGAATGTACATGAATGGACGGGTAATACTTTGTACCATCGATGTTCACATCCGCTTATAACAGGTGAAGAAGAAAGAGTCTATGAGTGGTTAACACCTGGTTCTGCAGCTCTACATCATCTCGATTCTATAGTTCAAGATCCAAGACTCCTAAAGTACCTTGAGCACCTTTCTGGATTTTATCACACAGGAGAAGTTGAAGTATTTCATAGCATGGTCCTCAAATATCGTTCAAAACGTTTTTTTTATTTGGATGCCATGGTGGCAAGAACCCAACTGGCTGCCATGGATCACAACACCAATATCAGTAGGCTTCAAGCAGAGATTAGTAAACCCATAGCAGAATCAGAGGAAACATTACGTTTCCATTGTGGCTTCAGCAAAGCAAAAAAGGACTGGGTTGTGAGAGAAATATATCGGGCAACCTCTCAGGATTTTGTGAAGGATATAATCTCTGATGTAGTAGACTATGCTGCTGGAATTAAACGTTTTCAGTGGAATTCAAGACAGTCAACATGTGTGAAAACATAGCCCTGTTTCCAAGACCAGAAAAAGTGAGCTTCTCATAAAGCATCTCTTTTCCCTCAAAAGCAGTAGTGTTGTGTGGTGTGTGTGTGTTTTTGTTTTTTTGTGTTTTTTTCCATTTTGCACATTAAAAAGTGTGTGTGTGTGTGTGTGTGTGTGTGTATACAGCGGGTAAAATAAGTATTGAACTTTGTTTTGGTTTCTTTGCATGTATGGGTTGTTACCAACATGATGAACCTTTTTAGAAATAATATTTTAGCTAGGAAAATGGTGAAATGTACAATACTTATTTTACCCGCTGTGTGTGTGTGTGTGTGTGTAATGTATATATGTAATAATTTTATATTGGAAATGTATATTTGTAATTGATACGAGAAAGAATCATAAACTATTTTTTGACATTTAAAAATGGCTTTTCTCCTTTGTGGCTCATTCTGTTTAACTTGTATATGATCGTGTATTTGCTATGTAATTTTTTTTTTTTTTTTTTTTAAATCTAAAATGTAAAATTATTTTTTGATAAAGCAGCAAATTAAAGCTGAGTTCCACCCAAAAATGTAACTTCCGCTTTAAGTACTGGTGACCCCCTGACATGCCACATTTGGCATGTAATTTTTTTGGGGGGAGAAGTGGGTACCCTTTTTATATTTGGGGGAAAAAAAGTTATAGAATTTTCCAAAGAAAAAGGGTACAAAGAGTACAGTACAACTGTGACCATACAAGTCAATTAAACATACAGATTGATCTTCCATAGAAGGTCCAATTTCCTTTTAACAGTGTAGACCGCATAAGCTGACACATCAAATGTGCACAATCGAATTATATTCGTATAAATTGACAGTAACCAATCCTGAACCTATATACTTATACAAATGATGTAGCTTTTTTAGTTGCTGAACCTCACATTTATTTGGATTGTCTGTGTCCCGACCTAAATGACAAGACTGGAACGGAAGGCGGGTATCCAAATATCTGGAAATGTAACCAGCAGTTGAGGAAGTGAAAGGTAGAGGAAACAGAAGGAAAGGGGGGGGGGGGTTATTGTTTAACACGGGGGTGATGGAAGTAGCGATTGTGTCACTTTTCAGTTGGTACGTTTTCGGTGTGTCCTTTAAGAGCTTTTAGTAAGGTTTGCCCTTCATCAGAGTATATGAACGTGTTCCGTAACTTCCAGGTTTTAGTGTTTTTCTAGTTTGTGTTGTGCTGCGAGCACTAGATCTTCTAACTTTTTAATGTCCTCTACTTTACGCAGCCACATTCCAGTGGAAGGTGGCGTGGTTTTTTTCCAAGTAGCCGGGATACAAGATTTGGCGGCATTGAGTAAGTGTCGCACAATAGATTTCTTATACGACTGTGCCAGGATTGTGGTGGCGTGAAGCAGAAAGAACGCTGGGTCTTCCTGAATTAAGTGGTCTGTAAATTTTTGTGTGACTGTCCCTATTGTTGTCCAGAAATGTCGTAGTAGTGGGCAGGACCAAAAGATATGGAGGAGTGTCCCCTTGTCTGTTTGGCATCTCCAGCATTTGTCCGTTATGCTAGGCAAGAATCTGTGTAGTTGTTGAGGTGTATAATACCACCTTGTTAGGATAATAATGTTTCGTTTTTGTACGTCAGTGAAAGTATGTTGTAGGTCACTTTCCCATTTTTGCAGGAATACCAAATCTGGTTCTTCCGGTGGGGTGTTAAGTAGGGTATACGTTTAGAGAGTACTTGGGGTAATATTCCCTCGTCTCTGCAATGGTCCTCAAATGTTGTCAGGTTGCGATTGAATTGCCCCGGGTCTGGTAATGAATGAAGTGATGTAGTCTGCTTTCCAACATGAAAGCTGGAAGCCCCTGGTGTTACTCATTAATGATGGGATCGAGGTCCAGTGATTTCCGTCTAGATAATGAAAAGCACATTCTTTACCTGCTGTTCATAGTGTCTCATATTCTGATCGGCCTAGTCCAGGTGTAAATGCCGGATTGCCTAGAATTGGGAGTAGTGGTGAGTGTCTTGATGTCAGGGATGTTGTCTCTATTATGACAGAGCCCACGTATAACGGTGGGGCCTATTATAGGATGTGCCATCATGTCTGGAGGTAGTCGGTCATGGCACCAGATCGCTCCCTTCAGTGGGACACTCACCTGGTTACGTTCTACCTGTGTCCATAGTTTAGAGTCCATTGCCAACCCCTGTTGTCCAAGCAGTGACCTAAATGTAAACTATGGGGTCAAGGTTACGATGGGGTTTTGTCCGGGGAGAGTTTTCACCTAACATCTAAGACAGGTATTTGCCCCCACTTCCTGGCATAGACTCCCACGGGAGTCTACGCCTCTTCCTGTCCCTCCGCGCTGTCTCCTGGGAAACACACAGGTCCCAGGAGAAAGCGGGGACCAGTTAAGATGCGCAGTGCAACTCGTGCATGCGGGAACCAGGAAGTGAAGCCGCAACGCTTCACTTCCTGATTCCCTCACCTAGGATGGCGGCGTCAGCTGCCGAGAGTTGAGCGAGTCATCGGCGTCGGCTGCCGACATTGCTGGACCCTGGGACAGGTAAGTGTCCATTTATTAAAAGTCAGCAGCTGCATTATTTGTAGCTGCTGGCTTTTAAAATTTTTTTTTTTTTTTTTTTTTTTTTTTTTTTAGGTGGACTCCCACTTTAAAAGATCTGGCAGGATCTGGATGACAGCCCCATCAAATTCGGTGTCTCTTACCTCCCATGCCTTTCGCAGGATGATTTCCTTCTGCGCATATTGATGGACCCGGCAGATCACATCCCTCGGGCGATTCAGGTCTGCAGATCGCGGCCCCAGAGCTCTGTGGATGCGATCAAAAGACATGGTGGCTGGGAGGTTGTCTCCTGCTACCTTCCTGAAGATGGCTAGGGTGGTGGCTGCCAGGTCCTCTGCCCCAGTGGCTTCAGGTAAGCCCCTGAATCACAGGTTGTTTCTCCTGCTGCGATCCTCAATTTCTTCCAGGTGCAGCTGCTGATTGAGCACCGATGCTGCTTGTGCGGCCTGAGTGTCTTCTACTTGTGTTAATCTCCTCTCCAGGGCCGTCACTGTGGCTTCTCCTGCACCCATTCGTTCCGTCAGAGGTAATGTTCGTGCGTACCACTGCAATGTCTTTGTGATGGGAAGCCTCTAATCTGCTGGCAAGGGATTCTATGTGTGCTCTTGTCGGCAGGGCTTGTAGCAGCGCCCTCAGCTCCGCATCTGCCCGTAGGGTGAGCGGGTATACGATTCCTAGAAATCCAGCCAAAATACTGCCGGTATATCGGACTCTCCCTCCAGAACGTGTGAAACCATGAGCGGTGTCTGTGAGTTGCTTAGTAGTGAACTCGCATGTCCGCCATCTTAGGGCCCGGAGATGACTCCCTTGAGCTGGGGAAATATCTGTGGATTTCTCCGTTTGCTTGAGTCTTTGGAAGTGGCTTCTTTTGGTTTTTTCCTCCGTGTGTGTATGTATATGTATATATATGTATATGTATATGTATATGTATATGTATATGTATATGTATATGTATATATATATATGTGTGTGTGTGTGTGTATACACACACACACACATATATATGTGTGTGTGTGTGTTAAAATCTCCAGTACATTTTAGTTGACTAAAACTCATTTTAGTCGTCTGAAATTGAATGGGTGTAATTAAATTGTAATGCATTAGTTAACATTTCTCTACAATTTCCAAACTCCTTTATATACTGCTGGAGTGAAAAATCTCATGTTATTATTTGAGGTTTTGAGGTATGAACATGCACTAAAGGCCAGTGTTAATTTTGAAGTCAAATTTTAATTTAGTTTTAGTCTTTTGACTAAAAGGCCATTTTAATTTTAGTCCCATTTTAGTCTTTTGACTAAAATGTCATTTTAGTTTGTCATATTTTAGTCATCTCAATTGTTTGTTTTTTTAGTTGTATTTTAGTCGACTAAAATACTATTCAATTAGTTGCAGTTTAGAGTTGCAGAGGAGGTCTTGGGCTAGAATTATTGCTCTCGTACTAACGAGAGCGGCAATACCTCCACATGTGTGGTTTGTACACCGTTTACATCTTGAGTATGCTTCTGCGCGCAAGCTCAGAGGACAGGGCGCTTTAAAAAAAAAAAAAAAAAAATGTCTTTATTTTAAGACTGTCCCCCTTTTTTTTTTTTTTAAATAATTTTTATTCCTATTACAGGGAATCCCTTGTAATAGAAATAAGCAGAACAGGGCCTCTTTAATGTGAGATCTGGGGCCAAAAAGACCTCACATTGTTGCGACTCCGCCGCTGGGACCACTTATATGTCAAAGTGGACCGCACGCTGCTTAAAAATATACCAGGTTTATTGCAGCTAACGTCAAAGTAGTGACATGTATACACAGTGTTCTGTCCGGAAGTGGTTAAAATCTGTGCATTGCACATGGGTGCCAAGACGGTGTACTGTGCTCTCACACATTGCACAGCAATAAGAAAAAACATTTTTTTTTTCTCCGCTGCAGCAAAGAACCATTTAGCATATATGGAGAGCAACGATGAGTGCTGTTTAGTTCACAGTCCGAACCCACCTAGGGTTGCCACCTGTCCGGTTTTGACCCGGGCAAACATACCACCATCCTGTGGCAGCGGATCTCGAGAGGCGCCGTGCATCCCGTGCCCGCTATCACTGTCTCACAGTGCCGGGACATCGGTGCTCTTTGAGCCCAGCGCGTGCCCTGTGTGATTGGCTGAATGGAATGTGTCATGTGCGGGGCTGCAGACAGGGTCTGAGACTGATTGGCCCGGCGGGGCTGGACAGGACTGTGGATAATCGCGCCTGCTGCTTGCTCCTGGAGTCTCCGGCCTCCTCTCTGTTGGCCCTCCTCTGTCAGCTACCCCTAGGGTTGCCACCTGTCTGGGATTGACCCAGACAATATGGGTTTTGAAACGTGTCCGGGTCTGCCTGCCTGAGACCCAGGCACATTATTCAGACCTGCTGGTGGCTCCCTGTGCGGCGTGCCTTGCCTAAGCTGTGCCACCACGGCCGTGTCCCGAGTTTGGGTCCGCAATGGTATCTGCCCCTGCTGCCTCCCTATCCTACCCCCTGCACTGTCAGTGGTGTGCGCCTCCGTCTGCTCAGTGTACTGCAGACGGGAGGCAGAGACTGAGCCTCCATGTTGCCGGGTGCTCTCCTCTGGCTGGTCAAAGAAAGGACATGGAGGTGAGGTTGAAGGCAGAGCCCCTGCGTTCCCCGCTGCTCTTTTGAAAAGTGCGGAGATCGTGGTGTACACGCATACATACTTAGGTTCATGTACCATGCACAGCTTAACTATCCTCAGCCAATGCCTTACAGGAGGACTCCCCTGACCCCCCCCCCCCCACCCCCAAAATTACACTGGCACTAGGAGGCTCCCCACCAAACATTACACACACCTGCACTGTATACACTATATTTCACATTACACACACCTGCACTATATACAGTATATTGCACATTACACACACCTGCACTATATGCAATTGGCTACACTCACTGCTGCGCGTGCTGCATTACTACTCCCACTAGGGCACACAGAGGTGTCCCAGGTATTTTACAATCTCATAGTGTATGCTACAAAATAAATGCCAAGCCCCGCTGAAGTGTTTGGGTTTGGCTCGAAGAAAAGGTGGCAACCCTAAACCCACCCGAGCTCTACTGGGAAGATGTCAAACCCACCAGACAATTATAGGCAGTGGAGAAATTCCACACCCTATAGCACCCACTTGCATACATGTGGCTATTGGGTGGGGAATGGGTCCGTCGCCTATGATTTAGCTGTTGGCTTTGACAGCTCCCTGCTGGGATAGCTTGAACAGGTTTGGAGTTGTGTCCTAACATGACTGAGCTCATTGGGAAGAGATCTGTGGCAGCTTGGAGGGGCAGGGCACTTTTTCCATGGGTAAGATTTACTGTGATTGGCCACTGCTAAAGCCAGTCAGTCATTCTAGCCCTACCTACTGGACCTATGGAAAAATAGGATTTTTATAACGGCTTACCTGTTAAATCCTTTTCTTTGAAGTACATCACGGGACATAGAGCCATAGTAATTACTATGAGTTATAGGCCACCTTCAGGTGATGGACACTGGCACACCCTAAGACAGCAAGTCCACTTCCTATATAACCCCTCCCACTACTGGGAGTACCTCAGCTTTTGTAGCAAAGCAATACACGTGTATACCTGAAAGAGGGGAGGGACCTGTGTGTCCCGTGATGTACTTCAAGAAAATTAAAAATCCTATTTTCTTAATCATACATCACGGGGACACAGAGCCAATTACTATGTGGGATGTCCCAGAGCAATGCCAACTGAGAGGAGGGAGACACAACAAAAGTAGGGCACCATGAGATCAGAGGACTTATACTGCTGCCTGCAGCACACTACGCCCAAAGGCGATATCCTCATGTCTTTTTACATCCACCTGATAGAATCTGGTAAATGTATGGACTGAAGACCAAATTGAGGCCTTGCATATTTGAGCCATGGAAGCTTGGTGATGCACTCCCATTATGCACTAACAGTCCTAGTGGAGTGCGCTTTGATTTGAGAGCGTGGAATCCTCCTCTTTAAACCATAAGCCTGAACAGTTACTTGCTGAATCCATTTAGAATTAGTAGATTTCAATGCTGCCTGTCCTTTTTCTAGGACTTTCAGGCAACGCAGTCGCCTTCAAGTAGATTTTGAGTGCTCCCACCACATCAAGAGAATGTAGTAATTTCTCTTAGAACAGGGTTCTGGGACCAATGAAGGTAGAACTATATCCTGGTTTGGATAAAAACTAGACACAACGTTCGGTAGAAAGTTAGGATGAGGACGCAATACTACCTTATCCTTGTGAATAATCAAATATGGCTCTTTACAAAAAAGAGCAACCAACTCTGATGCCCTTCTTGCAGAAGATATGGCTACCAGAAAAATTAGTTTCCTTGTCGAAAGGACCAAGGGAATATGCTGTATCGGCTCAAAAAGGCTGTTTCAGCAATGCCAACAGAACTAAATTTAAGTCCCAAGGGTTCAGGGGTGACTTAACCGGAGGATTAGGCCGTGTTACCCTCGAATAAAGCTATGAACCAAAGAATGGGAAGCAAGTGGTTGTTGAAATAATACTGATAAGGCCGAGACCTGGCCTTTGATAGTATGCAAGGCCAGCTTCATTTCTAACCCCGTCTACAGAAGTCATGAATTCTACCTATGACATACTTCCTGGGGTGCCAACCCCTGGATACACACCAGGAGGCATGCTTTCCAGACTCTATATTCTATGATTCTTGAAGCCAGCTTCCCTACATTAATTAAGGTAATTACCACTGGACCTGACAGCCCACGCTTCCTCAGAATGTGGGACTCAATAGGTAAACCGTTAAATTTAGCGTTTTGTAATGTAGGATGAATACCGGACATTGAAGAGAGAGAAGGTCTGGACGTGGGGCCATGGGTCCCCTACTGCCATCTTTATGATCTCTGCATACCAAGATCTTCTGGTCCACTCCGGGGGCCACAAGAATCGCCGATTTCCCTTCCTGCTTGATCCTGCGAAGCAGTCGTGGAAGCAGCAGAATAGGAGGCAATGCATAAATCTGTGAGAACCGATTCCACGTGAACACTAAGGCATCTGTTCCGCATGCTAGCGGATCCCTTGTTGTCGATTTTCTTGTTGAACCTGGATGCAAACAGAACTACGTCTGGGATCCCCCATCTTCGGTGCATTGCCAGGAAGATATCGGGATGAAGGGAACATTCTCCCGGGAACAACTCAAGTAGTCAATTTTTTGTTCCCGGAATGATGACTGCCGCTAGGCAAGGTACATTGCTTTCTGCCCAAGTTAAGATATGATTCACTTCTCTCTGGGCCGCACGACTTCTCATGCCCCCTTGGTGATTGATATAGGCCACTGCTGTGGCATTGTCGGATTGGATCATGACAGGACAATTTCGTAACCTGAACGTCCAGGCCCTCAGGGCCAAGCGCGCTGCCCGGATCTCTAGAATGTTGATGGGCAAGGTCATTTTTGATCTGGACTATTTCCCTTGGACAGTCGCCTTTTCCAGGACTGCTCCCTAACTCGAAAGGCTGGCCTCTGTTGTTACCATGTTCCAGGTAACTGTTAGGAAAGGTTTTTCCTTCTGCAGATTCTTGGTGGTTAACCACTAACTGAGGCTTCGGCGCACCCTGGAGACAGATACATTGGGAAATCTAGAGCTTGGACCTTCTTGTTCCAAGCCGATAAGATACGGTTTTGCAGCAGCCTTAAATGAAACTGAGCATAAGGAACGGTCTCGAATGAAGCCACCATCTTTCCCAACAACCTCATGCAAAGTCGAATAGAAGAATTCTTCTTTGCTTTGACCACCTGAATCAGTTCCTTTATGGCCCTGATCTTCGCCTGGGGCAAGAATACCCCTTTCCTTGGCTGTATCCATAATCGGACCCAAGTATTCTAATCTCCTTGATAGTGTTTTTTTTTTTTTTTTAACCACCTCAATACAGGGCACTTACACCCCCTTCCTGCCCAAGCCATTTTTCAGTTTTCAGCGCTGTCGCACTTTGAATGACAATTGCGCGGTCATGTTACACTGCACCTTAATTAAATTTTTTGCATTTTTTTCCCCACAAATAGAGCTTTCTTTTGGTGGTATTTGATCACCTCTGCGGTTTTTATTTATTGCGCTATAAACAAAAGAAGAGGGACAATTTTGAAAAAACACAATATTTTTTACTTTTTGCTATAATAAATATCCATTTTTTTTTTTTTTTTTTTTTTTTAACAAATTTTTTCCTCAGTTTAGGCCGATACGTATTCTTCTACATATTTTTGGTAAAAAAAAAATTGCGATAAGCGTATATTGATTGGTTTGCGCAAAAGTTATAGCGTCTACAAAATACGGGATAGATTTATAGCATTTTTATTATTTATTTATTTTTTACTAGTAATGGCGGCGATCTGCAATTTTTATTGTGACTGCGATATTGCGGCGGACACATCGGACACTTTTGACACATTTTTGGGACCATTCACATTTATACAGCGATCAATGCTATAAAATTGCATTGATTACTGTGTAAATGTGACTGGCAGGGAAGGGGTTAACACTAGGGGGCGCTCGAGGGGTTAATGTATGACCTAAGGAGGTGATTCTAACTGTGGGGGGAGGGGACTGACTGGGGGAGGTGACCGATCGGTGTCCCTATGTACAAGGGACACACCATCGGTCTCCTCTCCTCTCTGACAGGACGTGGATCTGTGTTTACATTCACAGATCCACGCTCCTGCTCTGTTACCCGGCAATCGCGGGTGCCCGGCGGACATCGCGGCCGCCGGGCACGCGCACCGGGTCCCGAGTGACGCAGCGGGCGCGCGCGCTGCCGGCGGCGCGCGCGCGCCCCCTAGTGGCTCGGGAGGGCGAGGACGTCATATGACGCCCACTCATAACAATAGGCTTACCGTCCGGCCGTCATATGACGGTGGGCGGTAGGCTAGTGGTTAAGGAGGGTTTCTCTAGGTTGAGAATCCAACCTAGGTATTCCAGGTAGTTGACTGTTGACTGTGGATCATACTTTGGTCTAAGCGAGCTACCGACTGGTCTATCAAAAGCAGATCGTCTAGGTAAGCTATAATCGTTCTACCTTGTGCCCTTCATCTGGCTACAGGAGGGGCCAGGACCTTTGTAAATACTTGAGGTGCAGTAGCTAGACCGAAAGGCAGAGCTACAAACGGAAAATGAAGATTTTCTCCCTCGAAATGTAGATTTTTCTGGTGAGATTTTTCTGGTGCATGGAGGTCTGCATCCCTGATGTCTATTGGCGCCAGAAGTTCTCCACCTTGTAGGATGGAGACCACTGATCGGATTGACTCCATGCGAAAAGAGCGGATATTCAGAAACCGGTTTAGATCTTTGAGATCTAGAATGGGTCTGACATACCCATTTGGTTTTGGTATCATGAAAAGGTTTAAATAAAACCCCAATCCCTGCTCTTGCATGGGAACCACTAAGATCAATTTTTTGAGACAAAAGATGGTCCAATGCTTGAAAGAGAGACTTCTTTTCCTCTGGAATCTGAGAAAACAAGGAGATGGGGACTTTCGGAACTCAAGTTTGTACCCTAGAGTTATTGAGGAAGTCACCCATCTGCAGCCTATGGCACCTGGTATTCCCAGGTGGTCTCTCAGCCAGGTACTGACCAGGCCTGACCCTGCTTAGCCTCTGAGATCAGGCGCTTTCAGGGTGATGTGGCCAGAGGCTACCGACACTTCCTGCCAGACCTGTGAGAACTGCAGAAGTCTTCCCCCCCCCCCCCCCACTCAAGCGAGCGGGGGGCACCCCTCATAAGGAGGCTCCAGTTTCCCTCTTGAACTTCATGGCGGAGGCCGTTGTGACTGCCTGGAGGCAGATGCTCCTGGCCCTGGAGAAGGAGATTGTTTAAATGAAATACGATTACTCCTCTGCCTAACTAGCAAAAAGGTACTTTCTCCACTAGAAATTTTTTGGATGTATTTATCCAAATCATCCCCACACAGCTGTTCACCAAAAAGGAAAACTAGCCAGGAGCTTTGCATGATGCTTCGGCTGACCAATCTTTCAACCATAAGATCCTATGCCTATGCACCAGCCCAAGCGTAAGGCGCGAGGCTTGAAGAATAGCGTCTATTGCCAAACATAATGCCACTGCTAAATCCTGGGCCTGCTGATCAGGAATAACCTTGAGCACCTGTTTAAACTGGTCTCTCAATGATTGACCTACACCAATTGCTGCTAGAGCAGGTTGAGTCATCAGAGAAAGTGTTTTTTTTTTTTTTTTTGTTTTTAATAGGAATTCCAACTTCTTATCCGTTGGATCACTAAGCATATGAGCATTGTCTATCGGACAAGTCAAACTTTCATTCACAGAGGATATAGCAGCGACAATTGCTGGTATCTCGAACTTAATCATTTTTTTTCCTCCTCCTTTTTTTCCGCATTTGACCCCTCAGAAGAGGAGTTATCAGCCTTCTCATGGTCCCCTGAGGGAACTTCATCTTTTCCCGCCCCCGCATCCTCAGTTTGAGGGTCCTGGGTAATGGAAAGGGACCTGTTGCATTTTATCCCATTCTGGGATGGGATTAAAGCCACTAGCCAATCCTATCATGGCTTGAGGAAAAAAACCTTCAGTAATATAGACAGAGGCTGCAGTGTTAAACAATTGTAATATTTGACAGCCATAATGACTTTCTCTGACCAACCACCCCCTCTCAGGGGAGGATGCCATTGTAGAGATGAGTTTAGGCTGTTTAGAGCTTGAAGGAGTCCCTTTTGAGCCCTTTTTGGGGTGTTTCTACCACCCCTTCTGACCATAGCCCGATGCACAAATGCAGAGGTACTACCAGAAGAAATCTCATTCACTGCTTGAGCAGATGGTCCAGCAACGCCCCTTATCTGCTTAAGACTTTTTTTGGTAAAGGTTAACTAAGCTTTTTATGAGGAACTGCAGTCTGCTCACATAATTTGTAATAAAAACATCTTTGCCATTCTGAAGCTTCCCTCTAACCACTTTGCATGTTTTATATATGCTGTGATTCTGTACTTGCCGAATACGCTGCAGAAAACTCCCTCCACCGAGTCTGGCTGCAATCATTTTAACTGTGGGCAGCTGAAGCTGCTGCCTGTTCACTTCCTGTATTGACACAGAGGCACAACTCCAGCTCTGCAGCTCATATTGGCCCTCTTATGACTCACCCCCCGCCCTTCCCTTACTGGCAAATTCTTACAAGAGGGAGAGAGAGAGAGAGAGAGAGAGAGCTGTGCAGGATGTCATAAGCCTAGGATTTTTTTCCAGACAAGAAACAGGAAGTTGGGTGTATAAGGTATTTACTGGCAGAAAAAAAATCCAAAGTTAAAACCACAAGGACAGAAGATTTAATAGATGGAAAGATAAAAAAAATCTCTGAAGTTCAGCTTTAAAGGGGTTGTTAAGTCTTGTTTGTTATTATAAAAAAAAAAAAAAAAACATGTCATACTTGCCTCCTCTGTGCAAGGGTTTTCCACAGAGTGGCCCTCGATCCTCCTTCTGGGGGCCCTCCACGGTGCTCCTGGTTCCTCCTTTTCTCGAGTACCCTGACGGAGAAGCGGTTTCCCTGGGGGTACTCGTGCTAGCGCACTCCCGTGTCCTGCTGACAGCAGGACCTGGCCCCACCCCCTGGCTTTCATGTCATTGGATTTGATTGACAGCAGCGGGAGACAATGGCGTCAATCTATCCAATGAGGACCCGAGACACCGGCTGGAGCTGGTGTGATCGTCCCCGTCGCTGGAAAGATCTGGTTCAGGTAAATAAATAAAATGGGGCAGCTACAGCACAGGAGGTTTTTCACCTTAATGCATAGAATCCATTAAGGTGAAAAACCCAGAGGGTTTACAACCCCTTTTAAGAACTGGCTCGGCTATTAAGAAAAGTTGCACTGATCCTGTGTAATTCTCTGTACTTTTATTTATTTCTCATTTATTAGTATTAATCTCACACTATGCAGTCTGCTCTATGAATGTAGGCAGAGCAGTAGAATGACAGGATCCTCATATTTTAGCCACCTCAATAATGGGCACTTTCGCCCCCCTCCTTCCCAGACCAATTTTCAGCTTTCAGCGCTCTCACACTTTCAATGACAATTGCGCGGTCATGCTACGCTGTACCCAAAGTAAATTTTTTTCATTTTGTTCACACAAATAGAGCTTTCTTTTGGTGGTATTTATTCATGACTGTTTTTTATTTTTTGAGATATAAGCGAAAAAAGAGCGGAAATTTGGAAAAAAAAAACAATATTTTCTATTTTAAAACAAATCCAATATAATCAAATTTTGTCATAAATTTAAGTCAAAACGTATTCTGCTAAATGTTTTTGGTAAAAAAAATCCCGTTAAGTGTATAATAATTGGTTTGTGTGATCACGGACACGTGCGCAAATGATCATGTACAGATGTGCGCAGGTGACATATGTGTGCAGATAATCATTGGGACATGTGATTTTACTGGAACATATGTGGGGGACATGTGTTTTTACTATGTGGGGACATGTGTTTTGGGGACATTGTGTGTTTACTTTGTTTTGTGTTTTTACATGTGTGTGGGGACACTAGACTGGTGATCAATGAGTAAAAAGCTGTAAAAAACAGCTCATACTCACTGATCACCAGCCGGCTGCAGCGATCCGCTCTCCTCTCCTCACTGACAACTTCCGTGTGAGGAGAGGAGAGCCGATTGCCTAGCAACCGGCTCTGTGTTTACATCACATGACGGCTGTGATTCGACACGGCCGTCATGTGATCAGGAGGGCCAATCGCAGAGTCCTCCTGCCGATCGAAGATGCGCCGTGTCTGGGTGACACGAGCGCATCGGGATCACGCCGCTGCGCGGGCACGCGTGCGATCCCGCTACTTCTGAGGGACGTTCCTGAACGTCCACTCAGAAGGAGAGAGCGCCCACCCGGCCGTATATGTGCAGTGGCCGGGTGAGAAGTGGTTAACTAGTTCCAGTCTGGGCCAATTCTGCCATTCCTCTCCTACATATAAAAATCTGAATTTTATTTTTTTTGCTAGAAAACTACTTGGAACAGAACACCTAAACATTATATGTATTTTTAAGCAGAGGCCTTATGCCCTGTACGCACAGGCGGACTTTTCGACCGGACAATCCGACAGTGTGTGGGCTTCATCGGACCTGCAGCAGACTTTTCCGGTCGAAAATCAGATGGACTTTAGATTTGGAGCATGTTTCAAATCTTTCCGACGGACTCGAGTCTGGTCGAAATATCCGCTCGTCTATGCTAGTCCGATGGACTAAAACCGACGCTAGGGCAGCTATTGGCTACTGGCTATCAACTACCTTATTTTAGTCCGGTTGTACGTCATCACGTACGAATATGTTGGACTTTGGTGTGATCGTGTGTAGGCAAGTCCGTTCGTTAGACCATCGGACCTTTGATCCCGAAAAGTCCGCCCGTGTGTACAGGGCATTAGAGAATAAAAGGGGTAGCAGCTTTTCAAATGCAAAAATGGAAAAAAACACCTTTGCTGCCAGGTCTGTACGGACCTACAACACTGCTTGCAGCTGGCCAGATCCGTATGCCGTACGGACCTACATTCATCCTCTGTTATATGCCCATAGTCACTTCAGTGACCATAAACTTATATCAGAAATGTTCAGCAGATTCTGCTGAACAAAAAAATAGCTCTGATTAGCGGCTAACAAGCCGCTGATGAGAGTTATTCAGGTAAAATAACACCCACCCTCAGCTGCTGCGGCCTCTCTTCCTCTCACCCAACGCTTCCTCTCCTCCTGCACTACCTCAAATGCCTGCTCTATCCCCCCCACATGGTCCTCTGCCTACACCAGGGGCCTCAAACTGGCAGCCCTCCAGCTGTTGCGAAACTACAAGTCCCATCATGCCTCGGGAGTCATGCTTGTAACTGTCAGCCTTGCAATGCCTCATGGGACTTGTAGTTTCGCAACAGCTGGAGGGCCGCCAGTTTGAGACCCCTGGCCTACACCATCTATCCCCCCCAGCACTAATTCTCACCCCCCCCCCAGCATCAGTACCCCCCATGCGCCATAACTGATCGCCGTAGATCTGTTGCAATTTCCGGATCCCTCCGCTGCCACTCCCACCGGCAATTACAAAGTTTAGACTTTTAGCTCCTCTATGGTGTCCGCCCCCCCTCGCTCACAGACCCCGGTGGTCACTTCATGCAGCTCTGCAAGCCGACGTTCCCTCCACCCTCTCCTGCCGGCTACAACTGACCGGGAGATCGCCAAGTGCAGTGTGTCAGGATGGAGAGCGGGGGTAATGGTAAAACGTGTTTACCAACCCCCTTCCCTTCCCAAATGACCGATATCAATCACTCTGTTCATTCATCACTAACAGAGTAAACTGTTTACTCTGTGTCAATTTGTGAAGGAATGGGAGTCTCTATGCAGGCTGTTTAGACCCCTGATGTCTCTCAAAACACCCCAATCTCCTTCCCCCCCCACAAAAAAAATGTAAATAAAAAAATTGTATAAATAAACTTGAGTGTAGATTTAGACATACATCTAAATTGCCCTTGCCTTTGAAGCCCGATCCACATTCGGATCGCGCTTCAGAAGCTACTGACAGGCAATGAGGAAGCAATTGGATGCCTCCTCACCAGCTGTTTTAACCCCATTTTTGAAGACATACACTAATCAATAGATCAAATGCTAGTATATGGTACCTCTATCCGATGACACCTTAGAGATCAAGTAAGTACCAACCAACTATGAAAAAATCCAATATATGTGTTAACAACAGTGAGTTATTTGTGAATAATTAAATCAACCTCAATGCATATTAACACAATATAAAGTTCATCAATGGTGAATGTCAAGATGTATTCTTCCACATGAATATGGAACAAATCCCAAACGCATAGATGGTGATGTTCTCGTACTCTTAAAACACCCAGGACTGTGCTTCCACCACCGAGGGAGAGTGGTAGGTACTCTTACCATAGGGTGTGGACGCACACGCCAGCGGCGGTGAGTCAAATGAGTATTAATGGACAGCCAGGTCCCAGGTCACGATCTCCAATGATGGAAAGGTACGGACACACGCCCTCAGCGATGGGATGAACCAGACCAAACCGGAAGCAGGAAGTTGACCACAACCTCCTGATCTTGTGTGGTATTTTTAAAGATTTTTCTCCAGCAGTAGGTAAAAGATGATCATAAAAAACAAAACAAAACAAAAGGAAGGCTTCCACATGGTGTAGATCAAACAACGTATGGATTTATTAATAAAAAAAGTACAAACATTATTAAAGATATGTACATTAACCGCTTGCCGCCCGCAATATAGCAAAATGACGTTGGCAAAGTGGTTGTGTTATCCTGATCAGACGTCACATGACGTGGTCAGGATAACAAGCCGCTGCGCGCCCCTGGGGCGATCGTTGCGGCGTGTTAGTCTGACACACCGCAACTCCGATCTGGGTAAAGAGTCTCTGTGAGACTCTTCACCACGTGATCAGCCATGTCCAATCACGGCTGATCACAGGAAGAGCCGTTGATCGGCTTTTCCTCACTCACGTCTGACACGCGAGTAGAAGAGAGACGATCGGCTGCTGTCACGTACCTGGTATCAGAGCCCAACCGTAGAAGGAGACCTCTCTTACAGCCCTGGCTCAGGGACCACTGGGGTTGCAACAGTGGTACAAGAGCGCAGTGGGGTAGGAGCACCTGTGTGATCCGTGGTAGCTGATACAGATGAGTAGAGAAGGTCCACCGGACGGACTGGACTGTAGAAGCAGTTGGAAGCGGTGGATACAGGTGTAGGTCAGCGACCCCTGGATCTAGGCGGAAACTGGATCAGGAATAGACTGAAGCAGAGTGAGACAAGCCGGGTCAACAGGGGTAACAGGTAGTTAATTCAGCAGGCAAAGAGTAGTCGGCAGGCAGTGATTTGGCAACAGAAGATCAACAGGTTCTGATATAGTAAGGTCAAGGCAGGCCGTGTCAGGAGAGGAGAAGGCAGCAGTGGTCAAACGAAGCAGGATCAGGTAATAACAGCAGGTACAGGATCAGACTCAGGTAAAGCTGCAGATCAGACAGCACTGTACTAGAGCAGCTGCTGTCTTTTTAAAGGGAAACTGGCGCCAAGCCGAGTTAGGCCACGCGTGCCTGTCGCATGTTCCCACGCACGCGTGCCTGCCGCGTGTCTCTGCGCACGTACACACGTTCTCGTAGGAACATCTGTGCACACACCTGAGTATCTGCCTTGCCACAGGGTATCCCTGACAGCTGCTCTCCTGACGGGGGGGGGGGGTCTGTGCTGATTGTTTATCAGCGCAGCCCGCCCAGGACCACCAGGATGCCGCCAGGACCACCAGGGATGGCCACCACAGTAGACCACCAGGTATGCCACCCTAGACCACCAGGGAAATGCCAATCAGTGCCCAGGCAGCTGCCAATCAGTGCCAATGAAAATGCCTGCCAGTGCCACTATCAGTTTCAGCCATCAGTGCCACCCATAAGTACCCATCAGTTAAGCCTTTCAGTGCCGCCTATCAGTGCCAATCACTGCCATCCCATTGGTGCCACCTCATCGGTGCCGCCTTATCAGTGCCATCAGTGAAGGAGAAAACTTATTTATTTACAAAATTTTATAACAAAAACAAAGAGACTTTTTTTCAAAATTTTCAGTCTTCTTTTATTTGTTTAGCAAAAAATAAAAACCGCAGAGGTGATCAAATACCACCAAAAGAAATCTCTATTTGTGGGAACAAAATTATAAAAATTTAGTTTGGGTACTGTAAAGTTGAACCTTGAAATAAAGGACATCAACGCCAGCTGCATACGTCTCACACATGGTTTACTCAAGAATATACACTGTACATACAGCGGATCACATCTGGATTGATAGTGATACAGGTTACAGAGTGATACAGACTTTTATAGAAACTCATATCATTACAGTCTTATGTCGGGCAAAAGCCCAAAGTTACACATCACAAATACGTATTTCAATAAGTATTTCAACACAGGCTTGGCTAACAATTTTGGCCACAAAGTCCAACTTTTAGGGGTCATCATAACCTAGAATATTTCAAACTGATAAGTTGTTTTGACAGAAAGAAAGAATAATTATTTGGAAGAAGTTAAGTTGACTTTTGGACAGGGACTTTCTACGTCAACATCTTTCCTATCACATCTTTTCCAAGAATCATTGGCAGAACATTTAGATGTCAACTTGGTCAACCCAGCCACATGTGTTGCAATACCAAAAGAATTCATAAACAGAAAAACAAGTTAAGTGCAAAAATACAATTTCATATTGAAGAGGAACTCTGGATAAGTAAAAGATATGGTTCCTATATTTCCTATATCTTCACAGCCCCTCCTGTGTTTAGAATTCTTTCGGTATCCCTTTTAAGCTTCTTCTGTATCTTTAGGTTGATCTTCAGGTATACGGATCACCATCTCATGAGCAGTTCTGACTCGAGACCTTAAGGGCTCAGAAGAACCAATATTAGTACCAGCACGTGTGATTATTTTCAAACAACATTTATATAACATTTATACCTAATTCCTACAATGTATAAAATACCATGTAAAATTCCAGAAAACCATCCTGCAATACCGAAAAACCAGTTGGGAGGATTGAGCCAGTAAAGCCAGCTTTCCCAGTTACCTTCAACCCAAGCAGTTTCGGTATGTTCTTTGCGAAATTTAACCTTCATTTGTTGTACTTTTTCCACATGTGAAATGATGGCATCTTCAGTCTTAGTATCATTTCCGATGTAGTTACAACAAGTAGTTCCCACTATGGCGCATATTCCTCCTTGACTGGCCGTGAGATAATCCAGCACCAGCCGGTGCTGCAAAACCTCCTTCTTGATCATCTTTAATTCTATAGCAAGGGCTATAAAGTTTCTATCATACAGGGCAGTAATGTTATCCATCAAGCTTGCCAAATTAATGATGAAACTGAAAGCCTTTTTAATACAACATCTATTTACCCAAGGAATAGAAAACAATGGTTTAATCTCTCTGTCATGTGATTCAATACTTGTGAAATTATCATCTGACTTAGGATAAAATGTAGGCCTATCAGGAGAATCATTATTTTTCACATTAATCTCGGAATCTTCTTCTTCCTCTTTTCCTCCTGGGATTTCATCTTCTCCTGGAGCTGACTGATCAGTGAGGTCCCTTTTAACAAGGTGCACAAAGTCTTTTTTAAGAAAGTGTATAGGTATTTTGTGGAGTTGTGTTTCTTGAAAGTCATTATCCTCCATATACCAAGTAGCAGGTATGACTCTACCAAAGTAAAAGTTAATGCAGACAGCTGGTTTTCTTAATGGAGCATTTGTGAATAGTAGAAGTGAAATAGCTCTGTCAATCATTGTTCTACTGACTTCACCAAAGTGTACATTGTCCTCCATTTTAGCTAAAGTGCTAGGTATTCATAACAAAAGTATAGTCTTATGAGAAATAGGTGCATGTGTGCATATCCAGCAGTTAGTGATATTCAGCTTCTTGGCAGCTTGCATCTGAAACCGGTTCAAGTTGTGACATTTCTTCCATTACAGTAGCATTAAAAAGAAAAGTGTCTTGTATCTTACCCTTTTCTTCCTTGTATGTCCATTCATATGCCATGACTGTAATCCATACCACCACTCCACCGCAGAGGATAACACTCCAGAGCTTCACGTTCATCTTAGGCCCTAGGAGATTCATTCTGCAGTCTTCTTGCTCGCGCACGAGTCAGTGGAGGAGACCTGGAAGGTAAAGGTACAGAAAAATTCTTGCCAGTAGCAGACCAGCTTATATTCTCCTTTGGAACCACAGACTTCTTACAGTGTGAACCATGCACCCAATACTTATAGTCTTTCAGCTTCACTGCAGTAGGAGACACAAGAATGACCCGAAATGGTCCTTTCCACTTAGGGGACAAAGTAGTCCGGGGTGTGTGATTCTTGATATACACCCAATCTCCTAACTTTAGTCCATGAGTTCCTTCACTCGTGTCCACAGGTTGTCCTGCTTTCGCTCTGGAAAAAGTATCAGAAAACACATTTGCCAATTTGCAATGTCCATTCATTAAAGTCACTGTCTCTGGCTGCACAAGAGATGAATGTAGTCTCCTGGGCGGTCGCCCAAACAATATATCAAAAGGTGACAGTTCATGTTTCTCTTTAGGGGTTGTCCTAAAGGCTATAGGTAACGCTTCTACCCATGTGCTTTGTCCATTAGCAGTTATTTTGGCCAAATACCTCTTCAGGGTTTGATTGCTGCATTCCACCAGGCCACTAGCTTGAGGTCTGCAAGGAGTATGCAATTGCTGTTTCATACCCAAAATATTCACTACTTCTGCCATAAGTTTACTATCGAAATGTGTACCTCTATCTGAGGAAATTATTGACCCCATACCAAACCTTGGGATCAATTCCCTCGTCAGACATTTTACCACAGTTCTGGCATCATTTTTGGACGTGGGCCAAGCCTCTGGCCAGTTCAAAAATTGATCAATACAAAAATACTTAAATTGACCATAAGGGGGCATATCCGAGAAGTCAATTTGCACAATTTGAAATGGCTCCTCAGTATGCGGAATATGCTTCATGGGAGTGGGCACTGACTTTCCTATGTTATGCATTTGACATATAGAACATTCAGTAACTTTTTTAGCAGCATATGCAGAAAAACCTGGAGCCCACCAATCTCTGGCTACCACCCGACACATCCCTCCTGTTGAGACATGGCAAGGCCCATGGCTCAAAGCAAACAAAGAAGGAAACAAAGTCAGAGGAGCAACCAGTCTGTGTTTTAGTTTCCATATACCATCTGCTCCACAAACAGCTCCCTTTGTGGTCCAAAAGGACGTATGAGGCGAGCTTGCCTGTAGAGCTGATAAAATTTCCAGTTCCACTTGAAGATCTGTGAGCAGGAATGTTGGAAGCGCTGTAGTTGGCTCATAAGAATGTATAACATCTTTAGCATACCTATCAGCCAAAGCATTCCCAAGTGATATACTATCATCTGCTTTGGTATGTGCTTTATATTTAATTACTGCAACTTTAAGAAGCAGCTGGACCGCTGCCAATAATTTAGCAATTAATTCTTTATGTTGTATAGGGGTTCCTGCTGCTGTCAGATAACCCCTCTCTTGCCAGAATTGTGCAAAACTATGCATTATGTCTACAGCAAAGGCTGAGTCACTATAAATATTTACAATAGCCCCTTGTGCTTGGGGTTAATACATTTCTGGCATAAGGAGCAAATCTAAAGTCTCCCTTTTACTTCAAGTATGTTTTACTCCCATTCTTTCAGTAGTTAAAACTATAGTTACTCCTATATTTATTAGTATACCTCTGTCTAATAGATAGTCAGGGGAGTTATGGCGATAAAACAAAAGAACATTTATGACACTGACCTCCCATTCTTGCCTATAGAGGTTCAGTGACTTTGGCAGTAATTTACTTACCCCGACCAAAATTACCTGCTGATTCGAAGTGGTAACATTGGCATCACATATATTTAACAAACTCTTTGAATCGCCTTTATCTATTAAACACAGAATAGACAAACCATTAACTGACACATCAATCATTGGTTCTGTATTTTGTCCCAAATTCAAGACAGCAAGTTCAGGGAAGGAATGAAATTTTCATTAATCAAATCACCACACTCCACTATCTGCTGAACTTGAGTCCCCACTCTTGGGGCATTTCTAACATACATCTTAATTCTGCTAGACTTAGCTCATCTTTCCCTTCTACTTTGAACAGCTAAGACCTATAATTGTAGAATATTGAGGTAAAAACTGCCTACAATATCCCACTAATGCAAGGAATGCTCTCAACTGTTTTAGAGCTGTGGGCATTCGTTGCTTTGCAATTACCTTTTTCCTTTTTGGCTGTCAAATGTTTGATACCTTGGGAGACACAGTGGCCCAGGTATTGTACTTTTAATTTAACCCATTGTACTTTTGCAGCATCTACTTTTTGTCCTATACTAGCTAGAAAATTCATTAAAGAAATAGAATCCTCAGTACAAGCTTGTTCATCAGAGGATGCTAGCAAGAGATCATCCACATACTGCACTAATACTGATCCCATGGGTGGCTGCCACTCATCTAATTTATCCTTGAGCGCCTGAGAAAAGCAACTGGGGGAATCATGATATCCCATTGGTAATCTAGTCCAGGTAAGTTGCTTCTTCTCAAAGGTGAAAGCCAATAACCATTGATCATCAGGATGCACAGGAACACTAAAGAATGCTGAGGCAAGGTCAATTACAGTAAAGTGAGTTGCTGAGGGTGGTATTGTTGCCAGTATAGTAGAGGGGTTGGGTACCACAGGTACTGATGTTATAATTACCTTGTTGACTGCACGCAAATCATGCACCAATCTCCATCGACAGCTATCCTCTCCTGTTTTTATAGGTTTGGGAACTGGATAAATAGGAGTATTAGCTGAACTCCTACAAGAAGTAAGAACACCCTCCTGTAGTAACTTCCCTATTACTGGCTTAGTACCTTCAACTGATTCAGGAAATAAGGGGTATTGCGGTAGTCTAGGTACTGGTAATATAGGGTCTCTATTTAACCGTACAGGAGCAACTTTTATAAGACCAGGAGTGTTCGCTCCTGTTACCCATATAGAAGGGTTAATTTTTTGTTTGACTTCTTCTAAAATTCCTCCCTCCATATCCGCTACTAATAAAGGCATAAACAACAAGTCAGTTGCTTCTTCTTTTAACCTATGCAGTATGTCAATAACAGTTTTATCCGGAGATAATGCAATGGTTACCCCCATTTTTGAAAGTAGATCTCTTCCTAATAAATTGCAGGGGGAATGTGGAGACAATACAATTGAGTGTCCTCTTAAATGCTCTCCCAATGTCACCGGTATAGATTGCGTAATTCTTGCTGAGATTATATTATTACTTACTCCAACCAAAGAAACTCTTTCATTGGAAAGTGGTAAGTTAGGATCAAAGACATTTAAAAGAGACCGTGAAGCCCCTGTGTCTATAAGACCACACAAATCAATACCGTTTACATTTATTTCAACCATTGGCTCATCAACAGAATCAACTTCAATTACAGCTAAAAACTTGATAAAATGTGTCATCTATATTGTCACCACATCCCAGCTTATCCTAGGGCTCCCTACAGTCCTTGGCTATATGCCCACTCAATCCACACTTTCAGCAAGTGGGGAGGGCACGAGGCTGCAGGGTTGGGAGCCTTACTCTATTTAGGATGATTTGTTGGTATCGGGACTGAATTCTAGGGTTTATGCGTTGTCCCTCATTTTGTCTCCAATTTCCACGTCTTTGCCGTGGCGCCCCATAATTAGAGATATATATCACTCCCGAAGGTGGGTAAGGGGGGGGGCGCTACTGGTACACCCTGAGGTGCTACCTGCAATGTACCCCAATTGGTACCCCCTTAGGACTTTTTCTTTAACCTCTGGTAGTTGTATATTCATTATTTTTGTTTTCTTCTTTTCTACCATGTCTTTCCTTTTTTTTTTTCAACACTTCGTAAGCTATTTGAGAAATCTCAACTAATTCAGGGGCAGGTTTCTTTCTCCATGCCACTGTACGAAGCTCTATTTCTTCCCTAATTTCAAACAACATTTCATCCATTAATACATTCACCAACTCTGCTCGCTTCATATCACTCTCATCATCTGGAATCCAATCACTATGCTTCTGAATAGCATCTTTGAATCTATTCCAGTAATCCAACACATCCTCACCTTTCTTTTGCACAACATCCATTAATGCTCGCATATCTTGCAAATACATTCCATACATACACATACTTTTCTGACACTGCACAATCAATCAAGATCCACATATCCATATATGTAGCTTGTTGCGTTTTCTCTATCCACATCAACTTTTTATACCACTTCTTTGGACATCTCTCTAAGTTGGGTAGATCAACAATAATTGCCCTAATCTCATTAGGTTTCCAGGGGACACAAACTTTTTCTAGTCTTGCGGTGTAATTACCCTGGTCATCTTCCTCCCCCGGTAAAACTACCTCTCTCAAGGGGATTTGTCCAAATGGTTCTAATTTGGATTTAAAATACTCTTTTGTCCTTTGTCTATCTTCTGGGGTAGTAATCCCATCCGCTTCACCTGTTGCCTAGTTAATACAGGCGAGGCATGAGCTCTATAACTCCCTACTGGCGGAGTATTAGTACTTAATTTACTTAATTTATTAAATTTTGCTAAGGCATCTGCTCTTGTTGGAGTGTACTGCCACAGTCCCCCTTCTTTTTCAAATGCCATTGTACCATCTACATCATAGAATGGTTGTTCTCTACGGTAATGTAGGGAATACTATTTATTAACAAGTTTACCTATGAGTCTACACTGTGGAGTTTCTATCATAATAGCTGGAGTGGTCTGCTGATAACGAGACGCCTCTCCTATATCCCCATTAGCTGACTCCCCTTCTGCAGTTTCCACTTGCTATACCATAATTCCCTTCTTATTGAGTCATAAGGGGAAACCCAAGCATTGGGTATTTTATCCTTATTTTCTACATGTAAAGCAGCTTTCTCTGAGCACATTTTATAGGGGGGGTGGTTTATATCTTTCCTAGATAATTCTTTCCAGGCTGCTAAACATTCAATCCCCCCACAATCAAACCTTTTAAAAAGCAGATTAAACAATACATCAATTTCAGGTATATCAAGGGACCCCTCTGGCGGCCATTCAGATGGGTCCTCTTCATACTCCTTTCTTGTTAGTTTACACCATTTTACCATTTTACATAATGTTTCAGGGCATCTGGGTCTCCACTCACCATCATTTTGATGATAGGAGCACTTGGTTGCAATTTAACAATACTTAGCCCTGTTGCTTTTGCTATTTTCAATAACATTTTTTTCCCTCTTTTGTTAACCCAAAAGTATTTATGACAAGAAAAACATTTTTTTTTCCATGCAAATTTCCCATATTTATCACAATTTCTCATTAGTCTCTTTTAGAAACGACAATAATTTGGAACTCCGGGACTGAGAGCTCCACCGTTTAACATTATGGCTGTGTACCAGCAGCCCAGTACATAAGTTGAGATATCTCGCTCGTTCTACTCTCAGAAGGACGTCTCCTTTCTGAGTGGCAATAGGCTAGTCCCTATCTAGACTCCCTATCCCAGAGAACACACAGCAGGTCATTCACCCATTTGTGGATATCCGCTGAAGGCAATACCAATCTGCCTTAGGACCACAAACGTTCAAAAAACACCATTCACCCATTTGTGGATATCCGCTGAAGGCAATACCAATCTGCCTTAGGACCACAAACGTTTATACAAAAAAAAATTCAACACACCACCAACTTCTACTCACTATTCAGAAATTGTTGTACCTGCACTTATACATCCCTTCATAAAATATATATACATTGTCATTTCTGAAGACAAGGAGAAAAAGGCAAGCGCTTAAAATGATCATTCTTTAGCATGCTTTAAATTATAATAGGTACCTTTAACATTCTTTAGCAACCATACAGAGACAAGTATGCAGGCAAAATCAAAATAGGAAACGTGTTACCTTCTGTGGCTGCACTCCCCCAACCGGTCCCTCAACACCACACAGAAAAGACAGTATTTATAATGAGAAAATAAAAGTTTTCTCACCTGAGGCCTCATTGCTGCTGTCTGTCCTGGAGAAGGTGAGGAGCCGGTGGTGGAGATGCAAACAAGAAGAAACGTCAGGGTCACCAAATGTAAAGTTGAACCTTGAAATAAAGGACATCAACGCCAGCTGCATACGTCTCACACATGGTTTACTCAAGAATATACACTGTACATACAGCGGATCACATCTGGATTGATAGTGATACAGGTTACAGAGTGATACAGACTTTTATAGAAACTCATATCATTACAGTCTTATGTCGGACAAAAGCCCAAAGTTACACATCACAAATACGTATTTCAATAAGTATTTCAACACAGGCTTGGCTAACAATTTTGGCCACAAAGTCCAACTTTTAGGGGTCATCATAACCTAGAATATTTCAAACTGATAAGTTGTTTTGACAGAAAGAAAGAATAATTATTTGGAAGAAGTTAAGTTGACTTTTGGACAGGGACTTTCTACGTCAACATCTTTCCTATCACATCTTTTCCGAGAATCATTGGCAGAACATTTAGATGTCAACTTGGTCAACCCAGCCACATGTGTTGCAATACCAAAAGAATTCATAAGCAGAAAAACAAGTTAAGTGCAAAAATACAATTTCATATTGAAGAGGAACTCTGGATAAGTAAAAGATATGGTTCCTATATTTCCTATATCTTCACAGTACAGTGTAGCATGACTGCGCAATTGTCATTTAAATAGTGACAGCACTGAAAGCTGAAAATTGGCCTGAGTAGGAAGGTGCGAAAGTGCCTTGTATTGAAGTGGTTAAAATGTGATCACAAAAGAATTCATAAAATTGGCACAATGTGCATAGCTTTAGCAGACAAAGACCAACGCGTTTCGTCCTATGGGACTGCTACTGGGACATGAGTCTGCTCGCCCACACTGCGCTTTATGTAATAAAACAATAGTTAGATAATTAGACCATAATTGGAAGCTGAATTCAAAACCACAATGGAGGACGGTGTGCGTGTATCCCCTCGGATCCTCAGAGTTTGGATCAACTTAATTGCTATCACGAGGAGTGAACAATATTCCTTGTGATAGCATTGGCTGGGACAGGTTTATTAGGCCCCATATCTCTCCTCTGGTTTCCAAAGCATCTGATCAAACCAAGATCGGTAACGGGTTGTTTACATGAGACCAAAACTGGAAAATTACTAAATTCTTGTTGCTTCTGTTTTCTGATGTCACACAGTGGGAGAAACAACATCAGTTCCTCTCACTGTGTCCCAGGAAGCAGATTCTGCTATTCGCATGCTTACTGGGCTCCCTGATTGGATGAGAAAGCCCGGTAAAGGTGGCGTAGGACCCCCCTCTTGCCACCTGTAAAAGTGATCCAGCGGCTCTATAAAAGAGAATCGCAGCCTCCTAAAAAAAATACAGGGATCATGGTTGTAGCCATGTTTTCCGTATAACTACTTCAACTTTAGGCCGTTTATACATGGGAAGTGCCTAAAGAAGGGGATGCATTGTGGGATAATAGTAATATGAGCAGGGCAGTCATCAGAAATTGTGGGGCCCCTTACACAGCTTTAGGCCTGGGCCCCCCCGGACCTGACCACAAACATTCCCCAGGGCCCGCCCACTGGCTGTCCCACCAAATCCGCCCACTAGCCATCCCACCAAGTCCTTTAGTACCTCATCCCCCCTCTCACACCTGTACGCCCTCAGACCCCCCTCACACACCTGTACGCTCTCAGCCCCCCTCACACCTGCACACTCTGAGCCCCCCTCACACCTGTATGCTCTCAGCCCCCTCCTCACACCTGTACGCTCTCAGCCCCCCTCACACCTGTACGCTCTCAGCTCCCTCCTCACACCTGTACGCTCTCAGCTCCCTCCTCACACCTGTATGCTCTCTCAGCCCCCTCCTCACACCTGTATGTTCTCAGCTTCCCTCACACCTGTACATTCTCAGCCCCCCTCACACCTGTATGCTCTCAGCCCCCCTCACACCTGTACACGCTCTTAGCCCCCTCCTCACACCTGTACGCTCTCAGCCCCCTCCTCACACCTGTATGTGCTCTCAGCCCCCTCACACCTGTACGCTCCCCCTCACACCTGTATGTGCTCTTAGCCCCCCTCACACCTGTACGCTGTCAGCCCCCCTCACACCTGTACGCTGTCAGCCCCCCTCACACCTGTAAGCTCTCAGCCCCCCTCACACCTGTACGTTCTCAGCCCCCCTCACACCTGTATTTTCTCAGCCCCTCCTCACACGTGTATATATGACATAGAGTAGGGGAGGGGGGGTAACAAACCCCGGAACTTTAACGGTGTTATAAGTAGAGAAAGTATGAAAACACAGTTGCACAATCAATAAAATTAATAAATTTATTACAAAAGTAAAAAACATGAGGAAATTAAACCATCCATATCACAAATTGTTCCATTGAAAAGCACATATACAGATACTACCACTCAGTATGTTTCGCTTTTTAAAGCTTCTTCAGGAGATTTAGGTGGAATACATAATATGCTACGGATAACAAAAGACACAGGAATGAGACCACATGTTGGTTGTTTTGATCAAAAGAAGAAAAAAATAAATAAATCAATACTATGAATATTGGCATAGCATAAGTATGCAGGTAATCAAGAAGTACAATAATAGTCAAAATGAAACAAATATACAAAAAATATGTTAATGTGGGTAGAGATCAACCTTACCCGGACTGCACAGAGCTACATAAAAAACTTGATTCAAAATGGAAAATTTGTATGTCCCATATAAGTTCAGAATGCCCCGCCTAGAGGTTTGTTTTCATGTGGTCGCAGGAGGAAATGAACTTTGACACACATATTCCTGAGAAGCAAAATAGGCTAAACAGAGAATGGTCCAGTGACAATGACCCTCTGTGAATGACCATCTGTTAGCTCAGAAACATACATTTTTACATATATAGAAATAATCACCTTAAAACTATCATAGTTAATAACTCATAATACCAAGTTCTTTGTAAATCAATTATGAAAATAGACCCGTAAATATAGACCCGTACTACACCCCTACATACAGGGATCGGATCCAGCATCCCCAACGCCCTCGGACTTCTCACAGGACTATCCGGCCTTGCCAGACCCTGCATGCCCACCTGAGGAGGTCCATTATGAACCAGGGGAAGAACGTAGCAGCTCATGGGCCAGGGCTGTCGCCTCTCCCCCTCCCAAGGCACAGAGGCTGTCCAGATTCAGAGAGCCCAGTGTCTCCAGGCACCAATTAGCCCCTACACCTTCATACGCACAGAAGGCTGGCACCCCGGTCCACCTCTCAGCAGAAACCTCCACAGCAAGACCTCCCCAACAACCACAGGCCTTGAGGTGGTCTGAACCCTGGGACCCCCCCCCAACGACCGCATCACATATACTTTCTGATGTGGGGTCACTCAGTCCTCACACTCCACCGCCTGGCCCATCCTTACCCCGTCAGCAATATGGACTGATACAGGCTCCCTCCTTGCCCCCTCAATGGCAAGCATATCTTCAAGCCATGCCCACCAAAGAAGACTTTAGACAGTTAATAGAAGTTGTGAAATCCACATGCCGCACAGAAATTCAAGTACTCCAGACAGGTCTCAAACACCTGGCAGACAGAGTGGAAATGGCTGAAGAAGAAATCCAAGAAACCAAATTGGCCGTTCATAGAACACAACTCCAGGGGGCAGATCACCGTTCTCTCCTTAGAGACATGCAAAGGCACGTGGAGGACCTCGACAATAGGGGGAGCCGAAACAACATTCGGGTGAGAGGTATCCCAAAATCAGAGGGCACCGAGGACCTGCAATCAACTCTACAAACCATCTTCAATAACTTACTTGGTGAACCGCTAACGAAACACATAGAGATGGACAGAGCCCACCGAGCTTTGCGACCCAAGGGAACCACCTCAAAGCCGAGAGATGTTATCTGTAGAATTACCTCCTACCCCCTCAAAGAAGAAATTATGAGGCAGGCCCGCCTGGCACACAAAGTTCTTTTCGATGGAGTTCATATACAACTATACCCTGACCTCTCGTGGATCACCCTGCAAAAACGTAGACTCCTCCAACCTCTACTACAAATGTTGCAGACCGACGCAATCCCCTATCGCTGGGGATTCCCTTTTTCCCTCACTGCGAAACATCAAAGCAAGTCGGCTACACTAAGATACCCGGAGGACCTCTGCACTTTTTGCGACATCTTGGGAATCCAACCCCCACAATTGCTGGACTGGGATTTAGTGGCCGCATCACCAACACCACCCACGGTCTGGCAAAAAGTCCCCACTTCTAACCGGCCCCGGAACCCAGATGCATCTCGCAAGCCTGTCAAACACAAGACCCGCTGAACCCTAGCTTAGAGTCCCCCAAATAGCCCCTAAGCTAAATTCTAGTTATTCACAAAGGGCATGTTTTGGAAGAGCTCCAGTAATGTTAGCGTTCATCTAGTCACCTATCACCCCCCCTTGGTTTATAGCGTAGGGATTTGCACAGTTTGCCTGTTTTATCCCACCAAATGCGAGCTCCCTGGTGCCTTATCTCAGCCAGTCCCATTGGGTTGGCGGTGGGGGGGCACTTGGGAGTTCATTTTAACCTAGCAAAAGTTATAGGTCGGCAATTAACTGCAAAATTGTGCCACATCCTAAAATATACCAACAAACAAAGAGAGAATTCCCCTAATGGTGGACTTTAAAGGCACATGTAGAGAAGTGTGAGGAGAGTATATAATATATAAACAATAGTTTATTCATTTCAAAACATAGTAAAAACATCGAGCAACAATATAACAAACATTGTAAGGAATGCAGCTCATGTACTTATACACAGATAAGATGTTGGTACCAATGTACTTGCACCTGACGCGTTTCGGAGTTACTTAGCCTCCTTTCTCAGGGGTGGATATAGATTAACAGAGATTTATTGGCACTGTGTAAGCTGACTTGGCATTCCAGAACGATTAAAAACAAAGGCACTGACACTGTCTGTCTATCCAACGTATTCCTGATTGTGGTAGATAGAGGTTAGTTAACGTATTCAAAGTATTGTTACTTCATGCATAGCAATGAAGAATTTATTCCGTATAGATGTAAATAGGTAGTTTAATTCCTCAAACTACTTTTTTCTCTCCCTCCCAACCCTCTCTCTTCTTCTTGCCCTTTAGTCATCTCCAGGTTTGCACAGTAATATGCACAGAATGCCCTGGTCTCCTCCCGGGGAGGGCCGACTCCTGGCCCTTGGCCTCAACCTCTGGTACATCTCCATCAGGTAAGCACATACTCCCACACCCATATTCAACACGATGGCCAAGATCCTATCCTTAAATGTACATGGCCTAAACTCCAATAAAAAAAGACATCTGGCATTAAGGGAATTCAGACAGTCAGGAGCCGATATTATCCTAGTTCAAGAAACTCACTTCGATAAAGGGGGCTCGTTCGCATTTGCTTCCAGGTACTTTCCCCAGACTTACCTCTCATCAAGTACCCATAAAAAAGCGGGAGTGGCAATACTCATTAAGAAGGGTTCCCCTTTCACTTGTGTAACTCAGTATTGCGACCCTCATGGCCATTTTATTGTACTACAGGGACTTTGGCATACGAAAGACATTACACTTTGTGCCCTATATGCACCAAATGTTAAACAACACAACTTTCTGTCCAAGGTCTATGCTCATATTTTTAAATCAAACGCTGGAGTTTTAGTGGTGGAGGGAGACTTCAATCTCGTCCAATTAGCGACTGCGGATCGTCATGTGGTGGGCTCCCGGGGGTCTCCTCCTCGGGTCCTTAGGGACTGCAGATTATTCAGACGAATCTCTAGACGATATGCGCTCTTTGATGCCTGGAGGGCCCTCCACCCGGGCGATCGGCAGTATACCTTTTATTCCGCCCCCCATCGTACACACTCCCGTATCGACTACTTTTTTGTTAACAACCATACACTTAAAATAACGCGCACGGCTCAAATACTCCCTATATCTTGGTCAGATCACGCCCCTATCTTACTTACGCTGGATTTGGACATCCCTAACCGTAGGCCCTATAATTGGAGACTTAATACGTTTCTTCTCCAACACCAACCTGCCCACGTAGAATTAATCTCCACTCTTAAACGTTACTTCATAGAAAATGACACTCCAGGCATCTCTTTACCTACACTCTGGGAAGCCCATAAGGCAGTCCTCCGAGGTAAATTTATAGCATTTTCTTCTGCAATGAAGAAAGATGCGCAGGCCCAGACGGATTCCCTTATGAGTATTAGAAGACGTTTCTTCCCTAACTGCTTCCATACATACGCAAACTATTTAATGCCTTCCTTCAAAACACCCCCATACCTCCAGACATGCAGCGTTCCTACCTTCTCTATGCGCTAATTATAGACCCATAGCCCTACTGAATTCCGACCTTAAAATTTTCACCAAATTACTTTCCAACCGCCTCAATATGATTCTTCCTTCACTGGTCCATAAAGACCAAGTGGGATTTGTCCCACTTCGGCAAGCAGGCGACAATACCAGGAAGGTTATAGATTTAGTGGAGGTGGCAAACAGCGTCTTTGCTATTAAGCTTGGATGCAGAGAAAGCTTTTGACTGCTTGGGATGGCCTTTCCTGTTCGCCACGCTACAATACATGGGATTCCGGGGCCCCTTTTTACAAGCCATTGGACACCTCTACTCCAACCCCTCCTCTCAAGTTAGGACTCCCTTTGCACTTTCTACCTCTTTTAATGTAGCAAATGGTACCAGACAGGGATGTCCACTCTCACCCCTGCTATTTGCGCTCTGCGTCGAACCCCTAGCTGCATCTATCCAGAACAACCCAAATATACGGGGCATATCGGTGAGGGTTAGGGAGTTTAAAATCTCCCTCTTTGCCGACGACGTTATTCTCACACTGACCCAGCCCCATATTACCCTCCCGATCCTGCATGCAGAATTAAATCGCTTCCGTATTATCTCGGGTTATAAAATGAATGCCTCAAAGTCTGAAGCATTGCCTATTAACTGCTTGCCGACCGCCGGCTGTCAATTGACGGCCAGGCGGCACAGCTCTCGTGGCGGGCGTGCGTCATATGACGGCCTCGCATTCCTAGGCCACCAGGGGGCGCGCGCGCCGCCGCCAGGCGATCGCGCGCGCCCGCCGTGTCACTAGGCACCCGGTGCGTGTGCCCGGCGACCGCGATGTCCGCCGGGCACCCGCGATTACCGGTAACACAGCAGGACCGTGGATCTGTGTGTGTAAACACACAGATCCACGGTCCTGTCAGAGGAGAGGAGACCGATGGTGTGTTCCCAGTACAGAGGAACACTGATCGGTCTCCTCCCCTAGTGAGTCCCCGCCCCCTACAGTTAGAATCACTCCCTAGCAACACAGTTAACCCCTCGATCACCACCTAGTGTTAACCCCTTCCCTGCCTGTCACATTTATACAGTAATCAATGCATTTTTATAGCACGGATCGCTGTATAAATGTGAATAGTCCCAAATATGTGTCAAAAGTGTCCGATGTGTCCGCCGCAATATCGCAGTCACAATAAAAATCGCAGATCGCCGCCATTACTAGTAAAAAAATAAAAAAAATAAAAATGTTATAAATCTATCCCCTATTTTGTAGACGCTATAACTTTTGCGTAAACCAATCTATATACGCTTATTGCGATTTTTTTTACCAAAAATATGTACAAGAATACATATCGGCCTAAACTGAGAAAAAATTTGTTTTAAAGAAAAAAAAATTGGATATTTATTATCGCAAAAGGTAAAAATTATTGTGTTTTTTTTAAAACTTGTCACTCTTCTTTTGTTTATAGCGCAAAAAATAAAAACCGCAGAGGTGATCAAATACCACTAAAAGAAAGCTCTATTTGTGGGGAAAAAATGATAACAATTTCATTTGGGTACAGTGTTGTATGACCGCGCAATTGTCATTCAAAGTGCGACAGCGCTGAAAGCTGAAAAATGGCTTGGGCAGGAAGGGGGCGAAAATGCACTGTATTGAGGTGGTTAATATCCCCGAAGCAGAGGTCACACTTTTAAAAACCAACTTTCCTTACACGTGGAAATCGACCGCCCTGAAGTATCTGGGAACCCACATCACCTCAAAATATAACACCTTATACCGGGAAAACTTCCCTCCCCTCTTCCGCTCCATTAGATCCCCACTACTTCAATGGAAGAAACACCGTATTTCCTTACTAGGACGAATCGCTTGAATTAAAATGACTAGCCTCCCGAAGCTTCTGTATCTCTTCCAAACGTTGTTCCATACAAACATCTGAAAAAACTCCAGTCTGACCTAATCCATTATACCTGGAATTACAAAAGGCACAGGATACTGAGCTCGGTACTGATGGCGTCACGTAGAGAGGGGGGCTTGGCGTTCCCCAACATTATCAAATACTACCAAGCAGCCCAGCTGCGAGCAGTTGCCTCATGGTTTACTCACAAATCTTATAATAAGTGGACAGAAATTGAAAAACTGTGGCTGGCTCCCATACACCCGAATAATTTACTGTGGAGTGCAAATGCGGATGTAACCCCTGACCGTCTGCTGGGCCCCATGTCCCAATTGAGACGGACATGGCGCACACTGGCTCACTCTCACGGACTGTCATCAGATAAATCGCTTCTGACCTCCTTTATCTGTAATCCCAAGATCCCAGATAGCCTCACCTACCAGATGTCATACCCTTGGACATCCCAGAACTTATTCCATTTTGGGAACCAGGTGGACCCCAGAACACACAAGCTATTATCATTTTCTGACCTGCAGACCAAATACGAACTTCCCAGACAGGTATTTTATGGGTACTTGCAAATCCGACACTATGCACTCACTATAGCTCTTAACCTGCAATTCCCCCCCCCCCCCCCAGCCCCATTTGAAATTATAATTTTGGCAGGCTCTGCACAGAAGGGCCTCATATCGGGTATCTATAAGATTTTGAATAAATTTTCCCTAGAAGAACGCGGCAAACATTCATATATGATTAAATGGGAGAAGATCCTCAATGAGGAAATCCCTATAACACAATGGCAGGCGATATGGTCCCAAGCTGCAAAGAGCTCAATATGCACATTATACAAAGAAAATTCCTATAAAATTCTCCCACTCTGGTACATGACCCCAGAGGTGCTCCACGCTATCTTCCCCAGTAGCTCTGATATATGCTGGCGATGCCAGGGAGCAAAAGGCACCTTTCTACACATATATTGGAGTTGTCCATTACTAACCCCATACTGGACCACGGTCCAGCAGTTACTAGCTCACCTTCTAGAAACACATGTCCAGGCGTCCCCAAAATTCTTCCTGCTAGGCTTATCGCCACTAAAACTCCCTAAGCCACACAAGAAATTAGTACGTCATGTACTTACAGCAGCGCACTGCCTCGTAGCTCTACGCTGGAAAAGCTGTTCTCCACCCTCTGCTGAGGATCTCTATTCCAGAATAAAGGATGTAGAACTGATGGAGAAAATGACGGCCAGAATACAGGACAGATTGGAGGCACATAACAGGGTCTGGGAGCTATGGCATCTCCGGGAGGACCCACAATGATCAGGTATTATCTTCACTTGGATGACTTCTATATTTCCTCTATCCCTTTCTTTTTCTATTACCCCCTTCTACTTTTCTATACTGCATACTCCTGTGACTCGTATAGTCACAGGCAACAAATTACAGTTTAACTAAAGTTTCAGCGATACGTATATGCCAATAGAATCGCTAAAAGTTGGATACTAAACTAGCATTGGCACATAGCAATGTCTCAGTATTTGTGCGTAATTGCTTGTCATCAAAAATGGGACCGGATGAGCTAGCACAGGGACTAACACTTCTAGGGCTCCAATCAGCTGAATGATTGATTGTGCATACACCTCGATTGGTGCCCAGGGCGTCCGTACAGCCACTAGAAAACCAAAACCAAAAAAAGGAGAGTGCAACCAAAGAAATAATACATAAGGGACCTATTCACATGTTTAACCACTTCCCGCCCGCCCTATGGCGGATTGACGTCCAGGAAGTGGCTCTGTTATCCTGACTGGACGTCATATGACGTCCAGCAGGATAACATGCCGCCGCGCGCCCACGGGGGCGCGCATCGCGGTGATCGGTGGATCGGTGTGTCAGTCTGACACACCGCTACACCGATCTTGGTAAAGAGCCTCCGGCGGAGGCTCTTTACCACGTGATCAGCCATGTCCAATCACGGCTGATCACGCTGTCAATAGGAAGAGCCGTTGATCGGCTCTTCCTCACTCGCGTCTGACAGACGCGAGTAGAGGAGAGCCGATCGGCGGCTCTCCTGGCGGGGGGGGGTCTGCGCTGATTGTTTATCAGCGCAACCCCCCCTCAGATCACCACACTGGACAACCAGGGATCACCACTAGGACCACCAGGGAAGGGGCAACATGTGGATGGCCAGGTATGTGCCCCATGGCCATCCACATGTGCCCAGTGTGCCCAATCTGTGCCAATCAGTGCCCACAAATGGGCACTGATTGGCACCATTATGTTGCAGTGATGTCCAGCAATGCCACCCTTAGGGGCATCACTGCAAACAACCAGTGTAATCAGTGCCACCCATCAGTGTCCATCGGTGCCACCTGTCAGTGCCCATCCGTGCCCACCTATCAGTGCCCATCCGTGCCCATCTGTGCCAACTATCAGTGCCACCCATAAGTAACCATCAGTGCCGCCTATGAGTGCCCATCAGTGCCGCCTATGAGTGCCCATCAGTGCCGCATACCAGTGCCACCTATCAGTGCCCATCATCAGTGCCCATCAGTGCCACCTCATCGGTGCCCATCAGTGCCGCCGTATCAGTGCCCGTCATTGAAGAAGAAAACGTACTTATTTACAAAAAGTTTTAACAGAAACAAAGAAAAACTTGTTTTTTTTCAAAATTTTCGGTCTTTCTTTATTTGTTGCGCAAAAAATAAAAACCGCAGAGGTGATCAAATACCACCAAAAGAAAGTTCTATTTGTGGGAAAAAAATTGTTTGGGTACAGTGTAGCATGACCGCGCAATTGTCATTCAAATTGCGACAGCGCTGAAAGCTGAAAATTGGCCTGGGCAGGAAGGTGTCTAAGTGCCTGGTATTGAAGTGGTTAAACACTGTGAATATAAACAAAGTCTAAAGTACAGTAATAATAGAAAATAGTTAAATACCGGTAATTAGGTTTGCAGCCCATTGAAGGTTCACGAATGCCCACATAAATGAAAAAGGAAAACATACAGTTAGGCCTCTTTCACACGAGGGATCCGTATGTCCGTTTTTCATCCTTCCGTTTTCGGATGAAAAACGGACATACATTCATCCCTATGGAGCGTCGGATGTCAGCGGTGACATGTCCGCTGACATCCGACCCGCTCCGATCCGAAAAGTGTAACGGAGGAAAAACCTACTTTTCCCTCCGTTTTCGGATCGGATCGGATGACGACGGACACTACGGACCGTCATCATCCGATCCCCCCATAGGGGAGAGCGGCGCTCTGACAGGTGCGTCGCTGCACAGCGTGCAGCGATGCACCTGTCATCTTCCTGCTCAGCGGGGATCGGCGGAGCTATCCCCGCTGAGCAAGCGGATGTTCACGGGGCGGATCATGACTGATCTGCCCCGTGTGAAAGAGCCCTTATATGGCACAAAAAGTGTCCAAAACTTTACATCAGTCGTTTTAACATTTCCAAAAATTAAATACATTAAGAATACAGAAAATAATAAATAAATACATGGAATAAAGAATGACAAAGAAGAAGAAAAGAAAAAGAGAGAAAGAAAAAAAATAGAATAAATAATTTGAGAAAGGGTTTAAAACTGAAAGCATCATTTAAACCCGGATACCGAAGAGCAGATAAATCATGTATCCAGCGTGCCTCACGCTGTAATAGCGTTTTATCATAGTTGCCACCTCTTTCACCTGGGGGGATATGCTCCAAAGCAAAAAGTGCATTTTGGAGCAGTCAAAATTATGAAAAAGACCCATGTGTCGGCTTATTGGTATCTCCATTCTTTGTTTTGATACAAGGGAAACGTGGTCCCTAATGTGGTGGAAGAATGGTCGCTTGGTTTTACCCACGTAGAAGGCCTCACACAGCATTATATATACACAACTCCAATTGATTGGCAGGTTTCCATGAATTTGGGTTTGTATAAGCGCCCATTTGGAAGGGTGATTTGTCATGCTGCGTGAATGTAGCGACAGAAATTGCATTTGTGACAAGGTTTTGTACCCTTGGCCCCCTTGGGATTTCCTGTCTGAGTGGTATAGTGACTGTGTACAAAATTATCCCTAAGGGATTGGGATCTTCCAAAAGTGATCTCTGGGTATTTTTAAAGATTTTTTTGATACATTGTCATCTCCCATCAGGAGATACCAATGTTTTTGAATGATGTCATGCACCTGATGGTGCTGATCCAAGAAACGAGTAATCAACCTGACCCCTACGTTGGATTTGACAGGTTTGGGTCATGTATTAACGAAGTTCTGTTTTTATTTTTTGCCCTGATATAAGCTTTTTTAAGGCATTTATTGCTATATCCATGTTGTTTTAGGCGTGACTGCAACGCATTTGCTTCCTTTTCAAAGTGACTATCTTCACTACAGTTGCGTTTGAGTCTTAAGTATTGCCCATAGGGCACACTAGCTATAGGGAAGCAGGATGAGAACTGGCCACATGGAGCAAGGAATTTCCGGCAGAGAGTTTGCGGAAAAGAGTTGATCCGATGCTGCCGTCATTGTGGACCAATATTTGAATGCCCAAGAAGGTCAGTTGCTGCTGATTTAATGCAAATGTGAATTTTAAATTGTAGTGGTTGCTCTTGAGGCTGTCCAAAAATACAAGGAGATTGTCTTTAGTTCCTGTCCAGATAAAAAAAATGTCGTCAATGAAGTGCCTCCAAACTGGTATTTGCTCAAAAAATGACTGCATGTCATCTCTAAAAAATAAATCACGCTCCCACCCCCCCAGATACTTGGCATAAGAGGGGGCACACTTGGTCCCCATAGCCACACCCTGTATCTGGACGTAGTGGGAGCCTCCAAAAAGGAAAATGTTGTTCAAAATAAATCCAAAATAAATTGGTTATACAGTTTGGGCACATCATTGTTTTCAGAAATGAAGCCCTCCACAACCGCCACCCCCAAATGATGGGGGATGGACTTGTAGAGGGCTTCTACATCCAAAGCAACCAATAACCCCTAGGAATGGTGATTCCATCTAAGGTTCTAAGGAGATCACTGGTGTCTTGAAGGTAGGACACGAGGCCCTCCACATGGGGTCTGAGAAAATCATCAATGAGTTGGCTGGCTGTCTCAGTGAGGCAGCCATTGCTGGATACTATGGGGCGTCAAGGAGGATTTGCGGGGTTCTTATGGATCTTTGGAAGTGCATATAGGGTCGGTGTTCGCCGTGATGACACATTAAGGAAATCCCAGGTTTGCTGATTGATCAAGCCTTGATGATAGGCTGAACCAATAAGTTGCTGATAGCGAATTGCAGTTATTTTAACATGGCTTTCTGGTATTTTTTTATACCATTCTCGATTCTGCAGAATAGCCAGAACCATCGATACATATTGATGATTGTCCATCACAACCAAATTTCCACCCTTGTCTGAAGGTTTTATAATCAGATTTTTATTTTGTTGAAGTGAGACCAATGCATCTTTTTGAGTAGGGGTCAGATTTGATTGTGATAAACATCGTCATTTGGTTTGGCAGATTTCCTTGGTTACTTGATTGGTGAATGCCCATACATTGGGATTACTCTGAAGAGTTGGAAAGACTCTGGATTTAGTTTTGTAATCACGGGTTGTTGATATTATAGAGGGTTATGTGGGCATTCGTGAACCTTCTCTGAGCTGCACACCTAATTATTTAACTATTTTCTATTATTACTGTACTTTAGACTTTATTTATATTCACAGTGTTTAAACATGTGAATAGGTCCCTTATGTATTATTTCTTTGGTTGCACCCTCCTTTTTTTGGTTTTGGTTTTCTAGTGGCTTTTCGGACGCCCTGGGCACCAATCGAGGTGTATGTACAATCAATCATCCAGCTGATTGGAGCTCTAGAAGTGTTAGTCCCTGTGCTAGCTCACCCGGTCCCATTTTTAACGACAATATTTTTTCATGCATGGCAATATGTGATCGTGGCTTTTTAGCCGCTACTCCTATTGCTTGCATGATTCCACCGCTATTGGCTAATCCATCCCAGTAGGGCTTTCCATCAACTAAAATGGTGTGCTTTATTTGCAACGCTGATGGCGTAACATCCCGCGCGCCACCTGTGAGATCTGGCGCATGCGCGTGGGCATCCTCTCTTTGTGACAGTGTCGGCTTCGCATTTAGCGCGCCATTTTTTAGACCTGGCGCAGGCGCGTGGGCATCCTCATTGTACGTCCGCGTCCCAGCAGTGACATCAGACGCCGCCGCGACGGGAGGATTATATTAATGCGGCTATCCGCCGCAACGATCTGCCAGAGGCGCCCTGCGACTGGGAGTGCTAACATCTCTCCCACTTCTCTGTATACACTCGAGTTTTCAAACTTAGGTAAGTACTGCTTGGCCTTTGCTTTCCAAGTATCAGATTCAGCTATTCATTTATCTTCATACTTAGTGTAGTCTTTTTGTCTTTATGATTTTTCAGATTCTCCCAGCTACGTGCACTTTTTGAATAGTGTCATCTAGACCCAAGTGGGTCCAGCTGCATATGTTTTTCTCCATATTCCAGCTGGACATTCTCTAGATGTATCCTCCATGCTGGATTTGATTATTAACCAGCAGGACATTAATATTGATTCAATCCTTTCAATACGTATTTGAGGTAACTCATACGTTATTATTTTTAGTTTAATTTCTGTGTTTGTTTTTTTACATTCCTCTGAATATCAATAATCGATACTCAATTCCTTTCCCATGTACCTCCCTATTTTGCTTCTCAGGAATATGTGTGCCAAAATTCATTTCCTCCTGCGACCACATGAAAATATACCTCTAGGCGGGGCATTCTCAACTTATATGGGACGTACAAATTTTCCATTTCTAATCAAGTTTTTTATGTAGCTCTGTGCAATCCGGGTAAGGTTCATCTCTTCCCACATTAACATATTTTTTGTATAATTGTTTCATTTTGACTATTATTGTACTTCTTGATTACCTGCATACTTATGCTATGCCAATATTCATAGTATTGATTTATTTGTTTTTTTCTTCTTTTGATCAAAACAACCAACATGAGGTCTCATTCCTGTCTCTTTTGTTATCCGTAGCATATTATGCATTCCACCTAAATTTCCTGAAGAAGCATCAAAAAGTGAAACATGTTGAGTGGTAGTGTCTGTATATGTCCTTTTCAATGGAACATACAATCTGTGATATGGATGGTTTAATTTCCTCCTGTTTTTTACTTTTGTAATAAAATAATTAATTTTATTGATTGTGCAACTGTGTTTTCATACTTTCTCTACTTATAACACCGTTAAAGTACCAGGGTTTGTTGCCCCCTTCCCTTACTTTATGTTTTAGAACTAAATTGGGATGTGGTGTTCTATCTGACTTATTTGCCTTATCTTCCTTTTGTATATATGACACACGTACACACACACACATGTACACACACACACGTACGCAGCCACACCCCTCCCCCTCCCTTCACTTGTACAACAGCCCTTACTTAGGACGTAAGGTGGTCTTCCTAGTCCCAGCTCTTGTTTCCACATGTGGCTGAGACACAGATAGGAGCTGCAGTCAAGGATCCAGTACAGGCAGCACACACGAGGGGTGTACATGCAGGAAGTTGCCAGAGGTAGCAGCAAAGAGCTTGATGTGAGCTCAATAAGACAAAGCAGCGGCAGCTGCTGACTTGCAGGCATACAGAAGCAGCCACAGAGCTCTCCTGCACCCGCACCTGCCTTCTTCCATCCCTGCCAGATGGCCGGGCCCTATAAGACGCTCAGGCACCTTACAAGTGTATGGGCTCTCCCCCCCCCCCCCCCCCCCTCGATGAAGGCCCTGAATATGAGCATAATGAATGTTGTAGAGGTCTGAAAGTGAGTCAAGAGACAACTTTTCACACTAGCAGCGACATCTGTTAACTCTACCTGAGACTAACGATAGTCGCTACGCAATATACAGCATGTATGAAAGAGGTAATGCAGCCAAAATATTTAACAGAAACAGAAGCCTGATTTATTAGAACTTTTAAAAAAATATATTTAAAGACTTCTAGAAATAGCGTTACTGGTAAGTCTAACTAATGTTTACATCCTGATACCTAATGGCAGTCAGGGTGCTATTCTCTAGCCTGTAGAGGTCTGTGCGTCCCTCCTTGGATATGCTTTCCCAGACCATCACTGACCCACCACCAAACCGTTCATACTGAACGATGTTACAGGCAGCATAACATTCTCCACAGCTTCTCCAGACCCTTTTATGTCTGTCACATGTGCTGATGATGAACTTGCTCTCATCTGTGAAAAGCACAGGGCGCCAGTGGCGGACTTGCCAATTCTGGTGTTCAATGGCAAGTGCCAATTGAGCTCCATGGTGCTGGGCAGTGAGCACAGGGCCCACTAGAGGACGTTGTGCCCTCAGACCACCCTCATGAAGTTAGAATCTGGGCGCCCTGGAGAGAAGGGGGAGAGGAGCGGGGCTTTGTGCGCCTGCATCGCTGGACCGTGGGACAGGTGAGTGTCTGATTAATAAAAGTCAGCAGCTACACTTTTTGTAGCTGCTGACTTTTAAATGGGTGGAACTCCGCTTTAAGCTGGGTTTACATGTTTTGAATTGTGTCCTGTTTAGCAGGAATGATCATTAGACTGGCTTTTGTTGAACAGTCCTGCTGGAAAACCAGTGTTTGATCAGCTGCTGTAGTGCTGATCAGTGTATTCTGACAGGGAAGGAGTCCCTGCCGTCAGAATACAGTAGCGAAGCAGGGTAGATCCCTGCATCCACATCGCTTTGTGGATGCAGGAATCTGTGAGTTAGTTTTTTTTTCATTCAACCCACTGGTAAAATTGGAGTTACTGGAGTAACTAATTTAAAAGGAATATGGAAGTGATTTTACTGAAGCCATCACACGTTGACAGTTGCTGCTCTGTCAACTACCAGAGCATGGAGTTTCAGTGCCTTATATGAACATGCTTGTTCTGGTTACACATTAACCACCTCAATACAGTGCATTTTCGCCCCCTTCCTGCCCAAGCCATTTTTCAGCTTTCAGCGCTGTCGCACTTTGAATGACAATTGCGCGGTCATACAACACTGTACCCAAATGAAATTGTTATAATTTTTTCCCCACAAATAGAGCTTTCTTTTAGTGGTATTTGATCACCGCTGCGGTTTTTATTTTTTGCGCTATAAACAAAAGAAGAGTGAGAAGTTTTAAAAAAAACACAATAATTTTTATCTTTTGCGATAATAAATATCCAATTTTTTTTTCTTTAAAACAAATTTTTTCTCAGTTTAGGCCGATATGTATTCTTGTACATATTTTTGGTAAAAAAAAATCGCAATAAGCGTATATAGATTGGTTTGCGCAAAAGTTATAGCGTCTACAAAATAGGGGATAGATATAACATATATAACATTTTAATTTTTTTTAATTTTTTTACTAGTAATGGCGGCGATCTGCGATTTTTATTGTGACTGCGATATTGCGGCGGACACATCGGACACTTTTGACACATATTTGGGACCATTCACATTTATACAGCGAACCGTGCTATAAAAATGCATTGATTACTGTATAAATGTGACAGGCAGGGAAGGGGTTAACACTAAGTGGTGATCGAGGGGTTAACTGTGTTGCTAGGGAGTGATTCTAACTGTAGGGGGAGGGGACTCACTAGGGGTGGAGACCGATCGGTGTTCCTCTGTGCTGGGAACACACCATCGGTCTCCTCTCCTCTGACAGGACCGTGGATCTGTGTGTTTACACACACAGATCCACGGTCCTGCTGTGTTACCGGTAATCGCGGGTGCCCGGCGGACATCGCGGCCGCCGGGCACGCGCACCGGGTGCCTAGTGACACTGCGCGCGCGCGATCGCCGGCGGCGGCGCGCGCGCCCCCTGGTGGCCTAGGAATGCGAGGCCGTCATATGACGCCCGCCCACAACGAGAGCTGCGCCGCCTGGCCGTCAATAGACAGCCGGCGGTCAGCTAGCGGTTAAAGTGATATGAAACCCAAAAGTAAAAATGTTTATATATTGAAGCTTACAAATTCTTAAATGTGGTGGCTGCATTTGTTTTCTTTTTTAAGCTTGCTTTCCTTTATTTTCACCTGGCGATTCTGCCAGTAAGTCTGTTCTTCTACAGAACAAGCTTTCCTGCAAATTAGGGACGCACCAATACCATTTTTTTTAACACTGAGTATGAGTAGTGATACTTTTTTTTTAAGTACTTGACGATACCAATTACCGATACCTATTGCCTAGGAAGAGTAGGTAGAGGGGTGGTTTGAAAGGTAGGGAGGGAGGGGAGTAGGGGGTGAGGGCAGGGTAGTTGAGGTTGGTTTGGGATAGGGGTTGTGGGGTGGGAGGGAAGAGGCTGTGATCGCTTGGGGGGGGGGGGGGGGCATAAGAGGGTCATTGGAAGATTGCTGGATGGCTGGAAGGGATCTCTGGAGTGTTAAATTGGGGTGGTAGAGGATAGGGCATAAGGGCTGGGCTATGTATTGGTGACTGTGGACTAATTAAAGGAATGTATGGTCAGCCAGTTATTCATTTGCAGCAGTCAGGGCTGGCCCTACCATGGGTCCCGGCGGTCCATTGGACCCGGGGAGCACTTTCAGAGGGGTGGCAAATTGACGCCCAAGAGAGTGGTGGAACTCGCTCACTCCGCTCCGCTGTATATTTCACTGTGGAGGGACCGCCGCTTATCCCACTGTGAGAGGGCCCGGTGCCGCTGCTGTTGGAGGTAATGACGGGAGTCGGCAGAGCACTTGCTGCCATACCCACTCAGCAGACCGCCTGCTCATCCTCTCCGTGGCTCCCCCCATTGCTGCAGACAGATGCCATGTCGGGACAGGAGGCGTAAACTGCAGGAGAAAGTCAGCTGACCAGTTGACGGCCAACAGCCTGAAGGGGGAGGAGATTTCTGCTGTGCATGGAGACCCCATGTTGGAAGAGGTATCACTGGAGGCACGACTGACACTGAGTGCAAGTAAGTGCCAGTGCCATTGACCCCCCCCCACCACCGCTGCCTCTGTCTGAACCCCCCCTCACCACCTCTGCCTGTGACTGAGCCCCCCACCACAACCACCACCACTGCCTCTGACTGAACCCCCCTACCGCTGCCTCTGACTGAACCTCCCCCCACCACCACCTTTGCCTCTGTCTGAACCCCCCCCACCACCGCTGCCTCTGTCCTACCCCCCCACCTCCGCTGTCTCTGTCTGAACTCCCCCACCACCGCTGCCCCCGACTGAACCCCCCCACCACATCTGCCTCTGACTGAACCCCCCCATCACATCTGCCTCTGACTGAACCCCCCTCACCACCGCTGCCTCTGACTGAACCCCCCTCACCACCGCTGCCTCTGTCTGAACCCCCCACCACTGCTGCCTCTGTCTGAAGACCCCCACTGCCTCTGTCTGAACACCCCCCACCTTCGCTGCCTCTGTCTGAACACCCCCCACCTTCGCTGCCTCTGTCTGACACCCCCACCACCACTACCGCTGCCTCTGACTGAACCCCCCCACCACCACTGCTGCCTCTGACTGAGCCCCCCACCACCACCATCACCACTGCCTCTGACTGAAACCCCCCCCCCCCCCCCCCCCACCACCACTGTTGCATGTAAATCTGACTTCCTGATAAATGTAATTTTATTTTTAATTGTCATGATATAAAATAATGGATGTAGGGGCCGTGATTTTGGGGGGGCAGCATTTCAGTCTTGGACCCAGGCAGGACAATGTGTTGGGCCAGCCCTGGCAGCAGTGGATAGGAGTAGGAGGCTTTAGCAGTTGAGGACAATGTTGGGAGAGATAGAGGCTGGTGGGGGTGGAGGAGGTGGGAGCTGGAAAGACATGGGAGTAGAGGTGATAGTTGGCAGAGGGAAGTAGGAGACTGAGAACCCAACAACACATTACTGCCAGCACTATTCCTTCCAGCACTGTTCCTTCCCACAAACACAGGAGGTCCGTTTCTATCCAATTGCCCCATAGAGGAGAGCGGGACTGTGTCCGCTCTTCATAAAGGAGCGGACACGGATCTCTCATCTGCCTGCTTAGCGGGGATCAGTGGGGAGATCCCCCACTGAACAAGTGGATTCTGCTTAGCGGAGGTGCCCGTGTGAAAGGGGCCTAAGGATTAATAAGCTGCAAGATGTTATATTTTTGGTTTAGGGTTTAATACAACTTTAAGACCTGTGTCCTCAGCTATGGGCTTTTGTCAGTAACATCAGTTCATCAGAGATCGTTCAGAATTCATTAAGAGGTGTAGTTGACCTGCTTCAAGTGGGTCTTGCATTCCCCTACACTTGTATAGAAATGAAAAACACTTTTAATGACAGTTCTTGAATGTGCATCTTGTAAAACAAGTAAAGATGACCATACACTGAGCAAAAAACAGCTGATTCCTGATGAACCCTCTGGCCCAACATCCTTCGAATTAGAAATCTAAGGAGCCTGCTGATACATTGATGGCTGAACAGCAGCTGCATCTGCTATCCAAGTACAGTATACGGACAACCGCTGGCACTGCAGATTCCTCCATCTACCCTGTATAGTGGGAATAAGAGTATCTGTTATGCCGCGTACACACGAGCGGAATTTCCAACAGAAAGAGTCTGATGGGAGCTCTTCATCGTATATTCCGACCGTGCGTATGCCCCATCGGACTTTTTCTGTCGAAAATTCAGATGGACTTATGCCGCGTACACACGAGCGGACTTTTCAACCGGACTGGTCCGACGGACTGAATCCGGCGGACAATCCGACCATGTGTGGGCTCCATCGTACCTGCAGCGGCCTTTTTCAGTCGAAAATCTGACGGACTTTAGATTTGGAACATGTTTCAAATTTGTCCGACGGACTCGAGTCCATTCGAAACATCCGCTCGTCTGTATGCTAGTCCGACGGAAGAAAACCGACGCTAGGGCAGCTATTGGCTACTGGCTATCAACTTCCTTATTTTAGTCCGGTCGTACGTCATCACATAAAAATCCGTTGGACTTTGATGTGATTGTGTGTAGGCAAGTCCGTTCGTTAGAAAGTCCATCAAAAGTCCGTCGGAAAGACTGTCGGACCTTTGTTGCCGAAAAGTTGCCGTGTGTACAGGGCATTAGATAGAGAACATGTTCTATATTTTTCAGACGGAACCAATTCATAGTTACATATAGTTACATAGTTAGAAGCTATTGGCTACTGGCTATTGAATTTCCGTTTTCTAGTCCCATCGTACGTGTTGTACGTCACCGCATTCTGGACGGTCGAAATTTGGTGTGACCGTGTGTATGCAAGACAGCTTGAGCAGAATTCAGTCGGAACTCCGTCGGAAAAACCTTCAGAGTTTATTCCGACGGGAAAACCAGTCGTGTATGCAGGGCATCAGATTTCTTTCAATCAGCTAAAAGGCCCACCAGGCTATCAGCTCTGGCTAGCCTAAGCAATCGTAGCTCCCTATTTCTGCTCCTGTTTTTTGTTTTTTTCCTGAGAGAAATACGATGATGTCTGCCATTGCTTGCCATCTTTTGAAAATGCTGCCTCTAATAATTTGAGGCACAAGCTTGCAGTAAGTAAAGTCTTAGAGAAGCCAAAATGCAAGTTCTGCATATTTCTGATTTACAACTGGATAACAACTCAAAATTTATTGAAGCCATGGTATCTACACACCAGCCAGGCAGATAGCATCTTCCTTAGGAGAAGACAATATGAAGGAGGTAGAGGGATACCACTGTTCACATGCCCAAGAATACCATCAACTGTAAAACCACATGTATACCTTAAAGTATCTTGAGATAATCAGAAAAATCAAACATAAAATAGTAAGAAAGAAAAGAAAAGTATAGACCGAGACAGAGGAAGGGAGAGAAAGAGAAGGCCAGCCAAGGACTCACTAAGGTACTGATAGATATTGTATCCATGGAACCCATGTTGCATAAAACTTCTTAGTAGAGTTACGAAGGATACAGGTAAGCGGCCTGTCATTAACCATGATCCAGTTTAGGTTTATTCTTACAAAAGAGATAAATTGACTATACCTAAATGTATCACTAGAGGGCATCTGTAGTTTGTCTTTTAAAGCGGTTGTATACCCGCTGTCATTTTTTTTTTTTTTTACACCTGCAAGGGAAAAGGCATAATGAGCTAGTATGCACCGCATACTAGCTCATTATGAGATACTTACCTTAGAACGAGGCGCCGGCATCTCACCTGGTCCACGCCGAGGGAGCCGACATCTCCCCTCGGCGTGTCTTCCGGGTATCGCGGCTCCGGCGCTGTGAGTGGCCGGAGCCGCGATGTCGTCACTCCCGCGCATGCGCGCGGGAGACTTCTGCCCGGCAAGCTCCGGAGTTTGCCGGGCTGTCAGCCGAGAGTCCCCTGTGCGCATGCGCCGCTGCAGTTAGCGGCTCATTGCGAGGGGAATATCTCCTAAACCTTACAGGTTTAGGAGATATTTTTTTTACCTACAGGTAAGCCTTATTATAGGCTTACCTGTAGGTAAAAGTTACAAATATAGGTATACAACCGCTTTAAAGTGTTGTAAGGAGTATGGCCGATCTCCGTTGCGATAATCTACTTTTCTGAAAAGCCCCTAGTTAAAGTGGTTGTAAACCCTGTTACACCACTTTTACCTACAGGTAAGCCTATAACAAGGCTTACCTGTAGGTACCTTGAATTTTTACTAAACAGTTTAGGAGATTTTCAGTATATGCGCTGCTGCCGACGTCATCGGCGCATGCGCACTGAAGAAACAGGCCGCTGGTGCCGTTTCTTCAGGAGTCACGCTGTAACCGGCAGTTCCCGTACGCATGCGCGGGAGTGATGTCGTCGCAGCTCCGGCCAATCACAGCGCCGGAGCTGCAAACCCGGAAGTAACTCCAGTGGAAGATGTCCGCGCTGTACTCAGAGGGCCGACGCTGATCCAGGGCATCGTTCGAAGGTAAGTATTTCATAATGAGCTAGTATGCAATGCATACTAGCTCATTATGCCTTTGCCTTGCAGGGTTTTTTTTCCAAGGTTTACAATCTCTTTAAGCCACCTCTGAAATGATGCTGGAACCATCCCTGGGGGAAATTCAGGATTACAAAACATAGGAGCTTGTGGTGTATGTAGGGAAGAAAAAGGTTTATGATGTCGTACCTTGTCCGAAAGAGCCAGGGCTGGCCCAAGACATTGTAATGCCTGGGTCCAAGAATAAAATGCTGCTCCCCCTCCAAAAAAAAAAAAAACAGACCCACCAAAAGGCCTCCACATCCATTATTTTATATCATGATAATTAAAACTAAATTTATCAGGAAGTCAGATTTACATGCAACAGCACCTTGTCTATATGCAAAATTATATGACATACCACTGTGTTACTGCTCCCCCATCTTGTTGCCCTAGGGCATCCATGGGTGCAGTGTGTGTCAGCACAGTGGGCCCCCCCACCCCTCAGGTAGGGTTGCCACCTGTCCGGGATTCACCCAGACAGTTCGGGTTTGGAACCATGTATCCAGGTTTCAGACTGACTGAAACCCGGACACATTATTAAGACTGGACTATGGCTTCCCAGCAAGGTTGCTGGCTGCAGTTGTGTAAGCCGAGAGTGTCTGTTACACTCTCTTTCACACTGCCCAATGCCAGCACTATCAATCCCCCCCACATACAGATGGGAGAGGAGAGAGGGCCTGATCTGATCTTCTTCCTCCCCCCTACCCCTCTGTTTCTGCCCACACTCTAATCCCCGGCACTGTGCCACAGAAAAGTAAAGTGAGGGGCCAGAAATTTGAAGTTCAGCAGCCTCAGATACATCTGGATGAGAGGTGCTGACTGCCAAGGGGTGGGTGAGCTCACCATCCATCCCTGTCTGTGACTGAAGTCTCCCCCCTTCTCTCTCCTGCCTCTGAGTGAGTACACTAAGGCAAATCAGGCTTCTCAGAGCACCCCTTAGATCAGAGTTCCCCTTTACACCAGAGGCCACAGTGTTCCCCCTTACATCAGAGTCCTCTCCATACACCAGAGTTCTCAGTATTCCCCCATAGATCAGGGTTCCCAGAGGATCCCTTATGTTACAGTCCCTAGAGTTCTCCTTTACATCAGAGTCTGCAGAATCCCCCCTTACAGTCAAAAGGAACTCTGCCAGTTCAGATGTAAAAGAGGAGCTCTGTAGATTCAGATGTAAAAGGGGGACGCTGTGGACTCTTGTTATTAACTTCATATGATTGGGAATGTTATTTAATAGCAAAATATATGTGTAGTTTATACTATAAAAAAAATTGCTGTGTGCCGCTAAAGTGTTCGGGTTTGACTTGAAGAAAAGGTGGCAACCCTACCCTCAGGGCCCGTGTGCAGTGAACATGTTGCACCTGTGGATGATATGCCACTGGGCTAGGGCAGGCTAGGGAAGTAAAGGGGCTGGCTAGGGAAGCATAGGGGCAGGCTAGGGCAGTATATGGACAGGCTAGGGCAGTATATAGACAGGCTAGGGTAGTATATGGACAGTCTAGTGTTCATCAGTGCCACCTCATTAGTGCAGCCTATCAGTATCCATCAGTGCCACTGCCACCTCATCAGTGCCAACCAGTGCAGCCTATCAGTGCCCACCAGTTAGAGTTGCCACCTCATCCCTTTAAACCCAAACACCTTTGAAAAACACAGGTTCTGAGGCTAATTAAATGCAGATAAGGCACCAAGTGAGTTTAATTACCACCTTAATCAGCTACAGAACTTGTGTAATTAATATGTGTTCGGGGTTTAAAGGGATGAGGTGGCAACCATACCACCAGTGCAGTCTATCATTGTCCATCAGTGCCACCTCATCAGTGCAGCCTATCAGTGTCCACCAGTGGAGGCTATCAGTGCCACCTCATCAGTGTAGCCTATCAGCGTCCATCAGTGCCCACCAGTGCAGGCTATCATTGCCACCTCATCAGTGTCCATCAGTGCACTAAATCAGTGGCACCACATCAGTGCTCACCAGTGCAGCCTATTAGTGTCGATCAGTGCCCATCAGTTTCCATCAGTGCCCACCAGTGCAGCCTATCAGTGCCCATAAGTGCAGTCTATCAGTGTCCATTAGTGCTCATCAGTGCCCACCAGTGCAGCCTATCAGTGCAGCCTCGTCAAACAATCTACATAGGCAGCCAGTTTAATTGCACATCGCATTGGGGAGAACTTGAAGGACCTACCTGCCAGCCAGCTCACTCCACATCCGATCTGCGCTCTGGGGATCTCAGAGCCGCCACTCCCACGCCGAACCCCTTAGTTGCACCTGCAGCCTCGGCCTTCTCCTGACCATACATCGGGATGGGGTCTGAGAGTCAGCAGCGCTCCCGGCTCCGCCGCCTCCCTTGCTCCCTGTGGACTACAGCTGCCCCAATGCTAGTGGCATCGTGGGGCGCGGGGCGGCCCCCAATGTGCAGGCAGCGTGGGCTCCAGGGGCAGCTGTTTTGGGCCCCAAATTAGTGACTGGGCCTGGTGCCGCCCCTCTTAAAGTGCCACCTGGTTTCCATGGAGCCTGCGGGACCCAAGGTAGGACCAGCCCTGCAAACAGCTAATGAGTGTGACAGGGTAGTACACTATATAGGAGGGCGTGAATGGCTAGGCCATTGAGGAACCAATGGGAAAGGGATGGCAGCAGAGCACTTTAATAGAAACCCAGAGGGGCGCAGATCCCTTAGCAGTGGTGTAGGAAAGTGGAGCTGCTTGAAAATAAGCCTGTAAATTAGAGAGGCCAAGCCCACCTCATGGTTTCGAGACATATAGCGTCAGTTTATTCATCCAGGATTTCCGACTACCCCAAATAAAGCGGAGAACTTCAGATTGTAGATGCTGCAAATCTCCCCCCGGGGCCGCTATTGGTACAGTTGTAAAATAGTATAGTATCTTAGGTGAAGTTTTTATTTTAATAGAGTTCATTCTGCCAAACCAAGATATGGAATAATCCGCCCAACGAGGAAGATCCTCCCGAAGTCAACGAAAAAGTGGGGGGTGATTGACCTGATAAAGGATTTTGATAGGGGGTGTCGGCTGGATTCCCAGATGGAAGAGAGTGTTGCACCCATTGAAAGTTATAAGTATTCTGAAGGGTCAGTACTGTAGTGATGGGCAAAGAGACATTAAGAGTTGTCTTTTAAGTATTCAAGGAAAGCCCAGAAAGTTGAGAGCAGGGCCAGTACAAGGGTGGGGCCAAGCGGACACTTGCTCCCCCCCCCCGCTGTGTTGAAGGGGGGCGCACTCCTGGTGCCGCTCCTCACTGACAGGAGTGATTGCGATTTCACTCCTGTCACAAGGAGAAGCTGCCGACACTTGTGGGAGGGAGGGTTAGGCTTTCTCCTCCCTCCAGCCTGCAGGGGGAGATAGACAGCCAGCAGACTTTCCTTCCTCTCTCCCCTTGTCATGTCACTTACCACATGACTGGGGAGAGGAAGGAGAAGCTGCCAGGGGCACATTGAGTAAGGGGCACTCTGATGGGGGCACTCTGATGAGAACACATTGAGTAAGGGAGCACTGTGTTGGGGGACACATTGTGTATAGGTGCACTGTGATGGGGACACATTGAGTAAGGGGGCACTGTGATGGGGGCACATTGTGTAAGGGGGCACTGTGATGGGGACACATTGTGTAAGGGGGCACTGTGATGGGGACACATTGAGTAAGGGGGCCTGTGATGGGGGCACATTGAGTAGCAGGGCAATGTGATGGGGACACATTGTGTAAGGGGGCACTCTGATGGGGACACTGTGATGGGGGACATTGTGTAAGGGGGGCAATGTAATGAGGCAGCTGATGTAAAGGGGGACTCTGATGGTGACACCTGATGTAAAGGGGGATTCTGATGAGGACACCTGATGTAAAGGGGGACCCTGACGGTGCTCCTGATGAAAAGGGGAACACCTGATCTGAAGGGGAACAGTGATGGGGACACCTGATGTAAAGGAGGACACTAATGGGGACATCTGATGGAAAGGGGGACTCTGACGGGGACACCTGATGTAAAGGGGGACTCTGATGGGAACATCTGATGTAAAGGGGGACTCTGGTGGGGACACCTGATGTAAAGGGGGAATCTGATGGAGATACCTGATTTTAAGGGGGACACTAACGGGGACATCCGATGTAATGGGGGACACTGATGGGGACACTTGATTTAAAGGGGGACACTGATGGGGACATCTGATGTAAAGGGGGACATCTGATGTAAAGGGGGACTCTGATGGGGACACCTGATGTAAAGGGGGACTCTGATGGGGACACCTGCTGTAAAGGGACACTTTGATTGGGACACCTGCTGTAAAGGGGGGCACCTGACTAAAAGGGGGGCTCTGATTGGGATACCTGATGTAAAGGGGGACTCTGATGAAGACTCCTTATGTTAACCACTTCAACACAGGGCACTTTCACCCCCTTCCTGGCCAGGCCATTTTTTAGGTTTCAGCGATGTCGCACTTTGAATGACAATTGCGCGGTCAGGCAACACTGTACCCAAATGAATTTTTTATAGATTTCTTCACACAAATAGACATTTCTTTCGGTGGTATTTAATCAACGCTGGGTTTTTTATTTTTGCTAAACAAAAAAAGTAAAAATACCAAAAATGTTGAAAAAAAAATGTTTTTCTTAGTTTCTGTCAGAAAATGTTGTAAATAACTAACTTTTCTCCTTCACTGATGGGCACTGATGAGATGACACTGATGGGGTGGCACTAATATGCAGCATTGATGGGCACTGATAAGCAGGACTGATGGGCGGCACTGATTGGCAGCACTGATGGGCAGCACTGAAAGGCAGAACTGATTGGCATGACTGATGGTCACAGAGTGGCATCACTAATGGGCACTGCTGGGGCTGCATTGTAATCAGGGAACTGATGATCAGTGCCCTGATTACCTTTACACATCTTCCCTGTGAGGAGATGCCGCTGATTAGTGTCAGTGTGAGGCGAGGAGAGCCGATAAACGGCACTTCCTTGTTTACATGTGATCGGCTGTGATTGGACACAGCCGATTTAATGGGCAAAAAGCTGCCGTGGGCACACGATCGTGGTTAAACTGGGCACAGCCATATGACGTCGTCCCAGAACGAGAGCTGCACCGCTCCGCCGTCATATGACGGTGGGCGGGCGGCAAGTGGTTACGTGGTTTTATTTTCTTTTACTTGAAATGTGGATGTGATTGGCCTGCTTTAATGTGTTATTAGAGAGAGATTTGCAACTTTTAGCAACTGGACCTCTTTGAATTTGAATTAATTCCCTCTTCCCTAGGTAGACATTTGTGTATTCCAGAAATGTGTGTAAAATTGCATGCATTCCTGCAATACACAAATGCACACAGGTTTTTACAGGTGTGCATTGGGGATATTAATTCCTAATTGCACAACACACACCTTGCTTTTGCGCTCATTCACCTGCAATAAAACGCATGATAACAAAGTACCATGTGTTTTAGTGAAGTGTGATTTTTAAAAAGGTTCTTTTGTGCATCCTTCACGCATTGGGCAGCCCATTGAAATGAATGAACTGCCCTATAAGTGCTGTGCAAAACCATGCACATTCCGTCATATTTTCAAAGGCGTGAATGGAGCCTTTTGCTCTGTGCATCGCTATTAGCCCCCCCTGGTTTACCATCTTTGCCCTGGATGCTGGATGACCTTGTCCCGACGCTGGTTGAGAGAATTGGCGCAGTAAAGACAACAAGTTAGGTAGGGTAATTTGAGAGTTAGTGATATACATGAAAACCTTGTCGGCAAATAAGGCACATGTATGCTCCTGTTGTCCACAACAGATACCATGAATGTTAGGGTGGGAACGAATTGCCGTAGCTAAGGGTTCAATTGTTAACGCAAAAAGCAAGGGGGAAAGCAGGCAACCTTGTCTCGTCCCGCATTGGATGGGGAACGACGACGATCTATAAACCCATACAGAAACCTGAGTTTAGGGATTGCTATATAATGTTTTTAATAAGGAGATAAAGATAGAACCAAACTAAAAGGCCTCCAAAGTGGCAAATAAATTATCCCAGGTTAGACTATCAAAGTCTTTATGGAGATCTAATGAGAGGAGTAACAGTTACAGTGGCGGCTGGTGAAGTTTGAGGATGGGGGGCGCCAGACCCCGCCCTTCTTTTTGACCACTCCAACTTCTCATAAGCCCCACCCCTTATAGAAACCACCCACTCCGTCCCCTGTATTCCACTTGCTTCCACCCATAGTGTCAGGAGTATACAGCTCAGCATCACAGGACAGAGTATATAGCTCCAGAATCACAGGACAGGGTATACAGCTCAGCATCACAGGACAGAGTATATAGCTCCAGAATCACAGGACAGAGTATACAGTTCAGCATCACAGGACAGAGTATATAGCTCAGCCTCACAGATTAGGGTATATAAGTCAAAATTACAGATAGGGTATACAGCTCAGCATCACAATACAGAGTATACAGCTGCAGAATCACAGGACAGAGTATGCAGCTCAGCATCACAGGACAGAGTATATAGCTCAGCCTCACAGATTAGGGTATATAAAGTATCTCCCAAAAGTGAGTATACCCCTCACATTTTTGTAAATATTTTATTATATCTTTTCATGTGACAACACTGGGGAAATGACACTTTGCTACAATGTAAAGTAGTGTACAGCTTGTATAACAGTGTAAATTTGTTGCCCCCTCAAAATAACTCAACACACAGCCATTAATGTCTAAACGGCTGGCAACAAAAGTGAGTACACCCCTAAGTGAAAATGTCCAAATTGGGCCCAATTAGCCATTTTTCTTCCCTGGTGTCATGTGACCCGTTAGTGTTACAAGGTCTCAGGTGTAAATGGGGAGCAGGTGTGTTAAATTTGGTGTTATCGCTCCCACTCTCTCATACTGGTCACTGGAAGTTCAACATGGCTCCTCATGGCAAAGAACTCTCTGAGGATCTGAAAAAAAGAATTGTTGCTCTACATAAAGATGGCCTTGGCTGTAAGAAGATTGCCAAGACCTTAAAACTGAGCTGCAGCACGGTGGTCAAGACCATACAGCGGTTTAACAGGACAGGTTCCACTCAGAACAGGCCTCGCCATGGTCGACCAAAGAAGTTGAGTGCACATGCTCAGCGTCATATCCCGAGGTTGTCTTTGGGAAATAGACGTATGATGATGCACAAGAAAGCCCGCAAACAGTTTGCTGAAGATAAGCAGACTAAGGACATGGATTACTGGAACCATGTCCTGTGGTCTAATGAGACCAAGATAAACCTTTTTGGTTTAGATGGTGTCAAGCATGTGTGGCAGCAGCCAGGTGAGGAGTACAAAGACAAGTGTGTCTTGCCTACAGTCAAGCATGGTGATGGGGCTGCATGAGTGCTGCTGGCACTGGGGAGCTACAGTTCATTGAGGGAACCATGAACGCCAACATGTACTGTGAAATACTGAAGCAGAGCATGAGCCCTTCGGAGACTTCGCTGCAGGGCAGTATTCCAACATGACAACTACCCCAGACACACCTCCAAGACGACCACTGTCTTGCTAAAGAAGCTGAGGTTAAGATGATGGACTGGCCAAGCATGTCTCCAGACCTAAACCCTATTGAGCATCTGTGGGGCATCCCCAAACTGAAGGTGGAGGAGCGCAAGGTCTCTAACATCCACCAGCTCCGTGATGTCTTCATGGAGGAAATGGAAAAGGACTCCAGTGGCAACCTGTGAAGCTTTACCATCTGAGAAGATAAAGAGCCTCATCCACAAATACCACAAAAATACTTCAAGCTGCCATTGATGTTAAAGGGGGCAATACACGATATTAAGAACTGGGGTATGTAAATTTTTGATCAGGGTTATTTGGGTAGTTGTGATTATGATTTAAAAAGAGTACACACAGTTGATTGATAATAAATGGCTTCAGCCAAACACTAACCATGGGTGAAAGAAAAGTTTTTGTGTTATCATTCATATTTTCTTAAAAATGGCTAAGAAATCATAAATTCTGCCAGGGTATGTAAACTTATGAGCACAAATGTATATACAAGCCACCAGGACACATAAGACATTACATCCTAGCCAGTTGCACAGGTAAGATGTATGTGAGCAGGGTTTAAGGCACCCTAGCTGGGACACTTTGTACTGCACTCAATAATGCCTAAATGCTAGGGTAGAAGTGTGCGGTCATGTGGAATCAATATTAAGGCACAACTCCAACTTAGCACGTTTGTAGCCCAACCCAACGCGTTTCGCATCAGTGTGTTGTCATGCTCCTGTTCCCCTGATGATGCATGTGATGCGAAACACGTTGGGTAGGGCCGCAAATGTGTGACGTCACACGCCCACCAATGCCAGATGTCAGCGAGCCTCTATGCTGTTTGAATGCTTTTTATTCTCTTGAACCATATGAGTAACTTGCGGTGTTTTTAACAATAAGCATTGCAGTATTGACGCTATGTGCAGCCTATGCTCCTTTTCCTCTATGGCAGCTATCTAAGTTGGATCCGAGGTTGTGGCGATGGTATTGGTGAATATCATATGTTGAGGCCCAGTGGACCATACTGATTCTATTTAGAGACACTCGGAGGGGTCTATTTCTCCGTGCGTGTGCTTGATGTCTGTAATTGAGGATCATAAAAAGAAGCTTGATTATGGTGGAGAGCACGTGTGTATGGTGTATTTTCCCCAACATTTGTTGTGGCTTGCTACCCGTTGGGCTGCATGAATATTCTGAGAAGAATTAGAAACACTTTCATTTCACTTTATGCTTTCTTTACTATTGGCACATGGACTTACATTCAAATTGAACATTATGAACTATTTTATTCACTGCGCTGTGTGGGAGTTAGTGTTGGAGCAGTTGCTGCAGCCAGGAGGGAGGCGTGCTACTGTTTAAAAACCCAGTATTACACTATTGGTGTTCTCTACTTCTCATGTATTGCTGAGCTTGGGCGGAATTGGCCAGGACGTGTCTACATCGCTCCAGATAGGAGCCTACCTGTGCTCCATCCCATCTGCTATTATATGAGGATGTCTGGTAAGCAGAACATCCCCTAGGTTCGCTGTTGCTATTCCATCACATTTACAGGCTGGGTGTGTCATTTTTCGCCTATATGAATCTGCTATCTGGTAAGCAGCTTGTGCATGTGGTGTGCTGCCTATAAGGGTTCTTTCTGGTTCTCCTTTTCCATGTTCCTTTGGATCACAAATTTTTTTCTGTTGTCAATAATTTTGGGTGATTGGGTAAAGTCTTATTTTCACCTGAACTTGCCCAAATAATTTTGGGGTGTTGCTAAATGTCACTTTTATTTCATTCACCCTGTTTTACTGTTTTGCATGATTGCATGACACTCACTTGTCATCCTTAGTTGTAGTGTCATCTTTGGATGATTTATGATATTTATGATTATTATTGCATTGAGTGTTACACCCCTTTTTTTTCACATTTTGAGCGTTTTTTTAGCAATAATTATCAGTATTACGCTATGCTTGTGTTATTTATTTTTGGATAAATATCTCTATGGACTGGGCACACGTGACGAGTGCGAATATCTTGATCCGTCCAGGACATCTGTTTAAAGGCCCAGGCTGGGTTTAAGCCATCTGTTTATATTTGGCTTACGTCTGGTAAGCGCAACAATTTGATGTTTTCCAGTTCCACTGTCATTACCTTATTGGATGAACTTTTATGAAATTTGCATAGCAGTCTACCTCCTTCATTTTGATGTGGACACTTTTATAGGATCATAAAGGACTATATTAATATCACACATTCATTAATTTAGCGCGGTTTCTTGTATATTGTTTTGTTTTGGTGTGCCTCACTTATAACCGCAGCTTTATTCCTTTTTTCTTCTTTTTCTAAGCGCAGTTTTTCTTTTAAAAAATTTTATTCACTGTTTGATTGTACATTTTCAGTATTGTATTTCTTGCATAGTAACAAGAAGCGCACTATTATTTATGTGTATATAAGAATACTTAACTAAAGATGCTGTTTTTCCATGGAGTCCCATCCGCTTTTCATGCAGCGAGGCCAGATAATCAGACCAGACGCTTGCATGATGCAAGTCTGGTGTGAGACTGACTGTTCCAATGTATAAGTATATAGGATTTGGGTGTAAGGTATGGCCGACCCTCTCCCACTGGAGCAAAATTACCTTCTAAGGAAAATAGCACATTCCTGAAAGGAGATTAGTGGGCTGGCATGTCCATATAGTCAGTATACAATGACATTCCTTTGGTATGAGATCAGCTAAAGTGACCATCCTTATATGTCTTGTATGACCCCTTAACCAGGTTTAGAATTCATTATTAGATAGTGTGAGCCAATAATAATAAGGAAATATGAAATATGCAATTTCCCAATCAATACCTCTGTCTTTGTCCCAGCTCTTCCTATCTTTTGGTCTTTCTTTTGTTTGCCTGCGCGTTCACACAGTGTGGTAATGTAGTATTGACTCTTCATGATGCATTCTCTGTAATGTACATGAACCCCCTCCCACAGAGTGCACATATATGTGGCCTCACTGAAGTGTGTCTTCTTCCATGGGGCTACATATGTGCCTACATGTGTTTGTGCGTTCTATGGAACACTCCGAGAAAGCAGGTAAAGTGTATTTCATTACAGAAGAGACACTGTATATCTCTTCTACGATAAATTACCTGCCTGTGTGTGAGATGTTCATATCTTACTTATAGTAGAACTATAGGCAAAACGTTTTTCTTTTCATTTTGGACAGAGTAAGAGAGGGTTATAACCCCTGTCATTTTTTTCCCCATCCATGTCCCATTGGGGAGATTTACCTTCACTTCCTGTCCCATAGCCAACAGGAATTGAGAGGAAATCCCTGAAAATTAAGGGAATCCCTTTGGGGGCCTCCAGGTCAATGATAATGGTAAACAGACCAAATAAAAATGGGGGGGGGGTCTCCCTAATGGAGACACAGGCAGCAATAAAAACTGATGCTTTAACCACTTCAGCCTCGGAAGGTTTACCCCCTTAATGACCAGGCCATTTTTTGCGATACGGCACTGCGTTATTTTTACTGACAATTTGCGCGGTCGTGCGACGCTGTACCCAAATAAAATTGATGTCCTTTTTTTCCCTACAGATAGAGCTTTCTTTTGGTGGTGTTTGATCACCTCTGCGTTTTTTCTTTTTTTGCGAAAACAAAAAAAATCCAACAATTTTGAAAAAAAACAACAATATTTTTACTGCTATAAAACATACAACAAAAAAAAATGAAAAAGAAAATCGAATTTCTTCATCAGTTTAGGCCAATATGTATTCTGCTACATATTTTTGGTTAAAAAAATCCCAATAAGCGTATATTGATTGGTTTGCGCAAAAGTTATAGTGTCTACCATCCATGGGATATTTTTATGGAATTTTTATTTATTTATTTATTTTACTAGTAATGGCGGCGATCAGCGATTTTGAGCAGGACTGCGACATTGCAGTGGACAAATTGGACACCTAACTGCCACTTTTGACACTTTTTTGGGGACCAGTGACACTAAGGCTTCATGTACGTTTTTACAACCTCTCCTGAACGATTTAACTTGACAGATAAAAAGCCACGTTTAAAATGTCAGTTTTGCCGTGTTTACATGCCGCATTTGGCCACGTTTGCATTTAGAAACGTTTGAAAAAAATAATAATAAAAAAAAAAAATAGCCAAAAACGACAAACGCCTGTAAAAGAAATGCGGCTAAACGCCGATGCCACGTTTAGTGGCGTTTGAAACTTTGGAAACTTTGGCGCCTGAACGAATTTTTTTGCCTTCAAAGAAAAGCCTCTAAACACAACTGCCTAAAAACAACATTAAACAAACCTGTGTACATGTACACATACGATAACATTGGATGAGTCCAGGGGCAGCTGAAAAAAGCATCCAACTGCCTCTGAACGTCCGTTTACCAGCAGCAGTGTACATGAGGCCTTATACAGTGATCAGTGCTATAAATATGCACTGTACTAATGACACTGACAGGGCAGGGGTTAACATCAGGGGCGATCAAAGGGTTAAGTGTGTCCCTAGGGGGTGCTTGCTAACTGTGTGGGGGTTGCTCTGAGTGGATGAAGACAGAGATCGGTGTCCCTGCTTAGCAGAAACACAAGATCTCCATTTTCTTCCGTCAGAGCGGCGATCTGCCTTGTTTACAACGGCGTTCTGCCTCTCTGGGTAACGATTGCGGGTGGCCGACGGACATCGGGTCTACCGGACCCGCTGATTGGCATCTCCTGTGTCCAATCAGCACATGATTGCGGCGCCCACGTGCCCGCCAGTGGCTATTGCAAGAAATCACGTACAGGTACGTGATTTTATGCAATAGAGCCAACCTGCCGCAGGAAATATGCGGTAGGCGGTCTTTAAGTGGTTAGGTTATGCGTAGCCTCCCTGGCGGTTTTCCCGAGTGTGGCTCGGGGTTACATTTCAGGACCATTAGCGGTAACCCCGAGCCACACTCGGGATTACATCGCAGGATCCTGGTGCCTCCTTACTTACCTTGTCCCCGGGATCCTGCGATGTCCCCCGCACTGTCCGAGGGCTCCGTCCTCCTCCGAAGCCTCTCCGTGCCAGGCTCCGTTCCCTGCGAGCGTCGCGACGCACGGGGGCGGAGCCTGGCGGCAAATTCAAAAAAATGTAAAAATCATAACACATACAGTACTGTAATCTTACAGATTACAGTACTGTATGAAATCATTTACATCCCATTTGTCCCCAGTGCTCTGGCCCATGCCCTGCATGCAGTTTTATATTGCATATACTGTTCTTTCTGCCTGGAAACTGGAGATTGTCCATAGCAACCAAAAAGTGTCCCTTTACGTCAAAAATGGCTTTAGACCAGCTAGAAAACTGCGATAGTAAATTAGAACACTTGCAGAATTGAGCGATAGTGAATCGTGTGGAAATTTATTTTATTACTATTTATTTTTATTTTTTATAATTATTATTTTTTTTTTATTATATTATAATTTATGTTTTTGTGTTTCAAACTTTATCATACCCGGGATATCTACTAGACTCTTGTTTGGACAGATTTAAGTGTGTTATTGTTAATAATTAAATACCTACAATATAAAACGCCAAATTTCATTGCAAAATAATTGTACCGCTTTCAGCACCTAAAATCAGAAAGAATCATACCGCCAAGGAGGTTAAAGCTGGATATAAATAAGGGGTTCACAGTCCTGTGGGGCCAGGTTGTGCTTTTTATGGTCCTAACTGGAGCTGTGGCTGTCTGCTACTATTCACATGTATCTACATATTCAGCAGTTATCCATGGTTAGGGACAGATGATCATTCCTGGATACAGACAGACTGCATTCAGTCCCTAACCGCAAGTAACTGCTTGTTCTTTACCACAGGAATCCTCCCATCCAGTCCTATTGTTAGTTTGACAAGTACAACAAGCAAGTCAAATACTGATAATTTAGAACTGGTGGCTAATATGTGATAGCAGTGGAAAATAGTGATAGTGAAAAAGTGATAGCAGTGGAAAATAGTGATAGTGAAAAAGTGATAGCAGTGGAAAATTCATGTGTCCTAGAAACATTAGTCATAGTCTTTAGATAACAACTCCTTGGCTTGGCTTGGCTTGGCTTGCTCTTTACCAGAGAGGACATTGCCTTTATAAAAGTAAACTTTATTGTTTGGTCTTATGATAATATCTACTGCAGCTCATTCCAAAGTAAAATATATTGCATCATCTGAAACTACTTCTAACCCTACTGATTTTTTAAAGCTGATTTCCAGGCAGAGGAAATACAGTACATATGTGGAAGCAGTTTTTCCTGCCAAAGGATTTGTATTTCTGTCTATCCAGTCCTGAGATTTGCACAGCTGTACCCCATATCGCAGTTTACTGGACACATACTAGTCTACTTTCTGTCCCCAGGCCGTGACTCGATAGTGAAAGGAGAAGTATAATACTGATGACTTTCATGCTCTCTCACTCTGCTCTCTCCTCCTATTAGCATGCTTTGTGTTAGCACAAAAACACTGCAGCACTGCAGCATGTGAACAGGGTGCTGGTGACATTCACATACCTTTTTCTTTTTAAGCAATGGGAATAACACACACCTGGCCATGGAACAGCACCCAATTGTCCCATTACTTTTGGTCCCTTAAAAAGTGGCAGGCACATATACAAACTGTTGTAATTTCTACACCGTTCACCTGATTTGGATGTAAATACCCTCAAATGAAAGCTGAAAGTCTGCAGTTAAAGGACATCTTGTTTCATTTCAAATCAATTGTGGTGGTGTATAGAGCCAAAAAGATTAGAATTGTGTTGATGTCCCAATATTTATGGACCTGACTGTACATCTGACATTAGTTGTATTTTTTTGGTGCTGTTCATGTATTTATTTTTTGTGCACTTTTATATGTGATAAAATGTCTAGTAATCTTGATTCACATTTTTGGCAGTGCAGTCATTTATAGGGTTCACAAATGTGACCATGTTAGACACATTTTGAAGACTGCAGCAGCCATAATCACATTTATCTGTGCTTTCCTTTTATTTCTTTTTTTGTTTTGCCTGTGGCGCAGAGTTTTTTATAATAAAGTTTAAAAATATATATATATAAGTCTATGGTGGCCCAGTTAGGCTTTATCTATAAAGAATACAATAATCCTACTGATATATATATATATATATATATATATATATATATATACACACTATATTACCAAAAGTATTGGGACACCTGTCTTTACACACACATGAACTTTAATGGCATCCCAGTCTTAGTCCATAGGGTTCACTATTGAGTTGGCCCACCCTTTGCCGCTAGAACAGCTTAACTCTTCTGGGAAGGCTGTCCACAAGGTTTAGGAGTGTGTCTATGGGAATGTTGGACCATTCTTCCAGAAGCACACTTGTGAGGTCAGGCACTGATGTGAACAAGAAGGCCTGACATGCAGTCTCCGCTCTAATTCATCCCAAAGGTGTTCTATCAGGTTGAGGTCAGGACTCTGTGCAGGCCAGTCAAGTTCCTTCACCCCAAACTCGCTCAGCCATGTTTGTGCACTGGTCCGCAGCCATGTTGGAACAGGAAGGGGCCATTCCCAAACTGTTCCCACAAAGTTGGAAGCATGAAATTATCCAAAATGTCTTGGTATGCTGACGCCTTAAGAGTTCCCTTCACTGGAACAAAGGGGTCAAGCCCAACCCCTGAAAAACAACCCTACACCATAATCCTGCCTCTACAAAATGATTTGGACCAGTGTACAAAGAAAGGTCCATAAAGACATGGATGAGCGAGTTTGGGATGGAGGAACTTGATTGGACTTCACAGAGTCCTGAACTCAACCCGATAGAACACCTTTGGGATGAATTAGAGCGGAGATTGCGAGCCAGGCCTTCTCATCCACATCAGTGCCTGACCTCACAACTGCGCTTTTGGAAGAATGGTCAAACATTCCCAAGGACACACGCCTAAACGTTGTGGACAGCCTTTCCAGAAGAGTAAAAGCTGTAATAGCTGTAAAGGTTGGACCAATTCAATATTGAGCCCTACAGACTAAGACTGGGATGCCATTAAAGTTCATGTGCGTGTGAAGGCAGGCGCCCCAATATTTTTGGTAATATAGTGTATATATATATATATATATATATATATATATATATATATATATATATATTCTCCTCCCCTGTATTTGTGGGAGGAGTCTGGGACTATTTTGCCCTCCTCCCCTGCTTCGGCTCGTGATTGCGGGGAGGTTTCGGTTGTGCTAAAAACCAAAGACCCCAGGCTCAATCGCGAGCTTAGTGTGGCAGAATTTGTGCTGGCTTTTGGGATCTTCTGTGACATCATTTGTGTGGTTAGTCCTGACAGGAGGGTGAAACTGGACTTGTATTTGCATAAAGTGGTGGATTTAGCGCACAAATATGGGGGTGCATTTTCTATGGCTATCATCAGTCTTTCTGAGCTAAGGTGGCGGCCACTTGGCCACAATTTCAGGTTGTCATGTGTTAGAGCAATGTGGACATGAAGCTGTTTTGCAGGCATTTTGTCAATCAAAAGGCTCCAGTGTGTAGCAATTGCCAATCCTTAGCTCACACTTCGGCATGGTGTTCCATATTTAAGGCCTCGGGTCAGTCAGGGATCAGCAAACAGGTGGCTGGTGTGTCCTCCACAGGACAGTCTGGGCAGGTGGACAAATTGGGCAGGCCCATTCATTACCTGGGCAAAGCGCAGGTGTGCAATCATTTTAACCATTCTGGGTGTAATTACAACCAGTGCAGGTTACTACATGTGTGTTCCAATTGCTTCTGGGACCATCCTAAATCCTCCTGTCTGGTCAAACCATTCAGTGTGTCTTGACTAATGCCCCGTACACACGATCCGAAAATGGTACGAAAAATTCCGCATTCGAATCGACCATACGATAATCGGAACGTTAGTACAGAGCTTTCGAGAGTCGATCAGGACAGTTCATCCGATATTATTCTGTCGGACATGCACGGAAATTTTTTTCGTACGATGCCAGATCGGACGATTTTCATTTAATCAGTACAGCTATCATTCGAAAATGCAATACAAATGCATTACAACACATGACATCACTTCCGAATTTTTATGCTGTCGTACGGGAATTTTCGTGACTTTAGTAAACTCATCAGATTCGACGTGAGATTAGCATGCAAAAAAAAACCGGACGATCATTCGTCCGATAATCGGATCGTGTGTACCGGGCATAAGCCAGGTCAATATTGCATTAGGGGCTTATTTAGAAGGCCATCCATCTTCGGGTCTCAGGTATTTCCTGCTGGATGGTTTCTTGGTAGGGTTCCACACAGGATTAATCACGCTGCCTACTGAAGTGTTTGAATGTAAGAATCTTTTGTCTGCTGACGATCATGCTTCGTTAGTAGACAAATTGCTCGAAGCTGAAGTAGCCAAAGGATTTGTTATTGGCCCTTTCAGTTCATCACCTTTTGGCATGTGGAGGCTCAGCCCCAGTATATTCTCTAATAAATATTGTTTAATTTACGACTTATCCTCATCTCATTTTTCGCATATTCCTAGCATCAATTGATTGATTCCCTCAGAGGAATTTTCATTAAATGTTCATCAGTGGACACAGCCATACAGCATATTCTGCAGTTGGGCAGGGGGCTTGGTTGTCAAAAGCAGATATTGCTGACGCATTCAAACTGCTTCCCATCAGTCCGGCTCTTTGGCAATGGCACGGCATTAAATGGCGTGATCAGTACTACTTTGCCTTCAAACTAACCTTTGGTTCAAAAAGCAGCCCATGTTTGTTCAATATATTTTCATAGGCACTCCATTGGGTTCTGGGCAGTTCCAAGGGGTGTCAGAGGGTGGTACATTACTTTGATGATTTTCTGCTTTTGGAGGACCCTGGTCTGCAACCTAAGGATTTACAGTGTCTGACCGAACTGTTTGCAGAACTAAATGTTCCTTTGGCGGCTAGCAAGGTGGAAGGTCCGGCCAATATTATACATTTTTTGGGCATCACGCTTGATTCAAATCACATGATTGCGAGTCTGCCCAGGGAGAAGTTGGTTAGGATACAGCAGACAGTTCATTCATTTGTCCGGTCCCCAGTTTGCTCAAAAAGGGATCTGCAGTCACTCTTGGGCATGTTGAATCATGCGATGAGAGTTATTCCACAAGGTAGGTCGTTTGTGTCCAGATTGTTGGCCCTTTTGCCCCTGTATCATGACGGTGATGCGCTTGTCCACTTACAAGCGGACGCACAAGCCGATGTGATCATGTGGGACCAGTTCCTGCGTGACTGGAATGGCATTTTGTTGCTCATTTCGCAGCCAACCAGCGAGTCACCTAGGATTTTCTCAGATGCAGCTGCATCAGTGGGGTTTGCAGCTATTTTCGGTACTGAATGGCTGGCCGGTCGTTGGCCATCAGAGGTTTTCCCGCATACCTAAGTTTGCGCAGACTTCGGCTCCGTTTGAAGTCTACCCAATTTTGGCAGCGGCAGTCACTTGGGGGCCAGGTTGGGCAGGAAGTTCGGTCATTTTTTTCACTGATAATCTGGCCACCGCCGAAATAATCAAGGGCAGGTCGGGGTCACTGAGCATTATGTCCTTGATGCGTAGGTTGAAGTGGCTGGGGTTGACTTTCAAAGGGAATTCATTAGTGGGAATCACAACAGTGCAGCTGATGCGCTATCACGGTTTAAATTCGATCAATTTTTCTTACGGTACCCGGATGCATCGCGGGTGAGCAAGCCGGTTCCTCCGTATTCCTGGCTCATCATGGACTAACCAGGTTCTGGACGCAGGCAACCGAGCTGGCTAACAAGTCTCTATCCAGCAACACATTCAAGGCATACACTACTGGGATGAAGACATTTAACAAATTTTTGAGTCAACATCCTTGTAGTAGTTCGGAGGATATCAAGTATGTGATGGCATTTGCGGCATTTTGCCACAGCGATTTGGCGTTATCCAATAGTACCATTAAATTGTATCTATCTGGCATTCAGTATTTCAGGACGCTACAAAACCCTGCTAGTCAGTCTATTTTTGCTGCTCACCCTCTCAAGGCCATGTTGAGGGGCATGCAAAGGTCACAGAGGCAGGTTCACGTATCTAGACTGCCACTTACCGGCCAGATGATTCGGCACATGTCAGACATTTTGTCAGCATCCCCGTTTGGTCTGGGTCTCAGTTTGGTGCTTAAGGCAGCCATATGTATTTATGTTTTTTTGGCTTCCTCAGGCCTGGGGAAGTTTTGCAGGTTAGTCGTCATGCTCCTTTTCTGGGCAAAGGCAGACTCATCAGGCATGCTGATCATTACGCTCTGCAGCTCAACAATAACAAGACTAGACAAGTGGGTCAGGGTTTCGTGGCTAAGTATTATGTTACCAACAGCAGGTGGTGTCCAATGGAGGTACTTGACTCTCTTTCTAGGTAATTGGCAGCTTCCCCACTGGACAGTCCTTTATTGCCATTTCCCACTGATCCGTTCTCTACTAAACAGTTTGTGTCACATGTCAGGGTCTTGATGGCAAAATTAAACATCAACCCCAAGCTGTTTAGCAGACATTCATTTAGGATCGGGGCGGCTTCCGCGGCATCCAAGCAGGGGGTCCTTGCTTTCATAATCAAATACATGGGACGTTGGAGGTCCTCCTGTTTTGGCAGGTATATACCAGAACCCCATACGGAAGTCATTCGGGAATTCGCTTGTTTGTTAGATTGATCTTTGTTACCCAATTTTTCATGAAAGCTTACTTTTTTCACACCTACTCATGTGTCTTTTGCCCTCTTTTTAAGTATACTGGCCAGCAAGACCAAGGCAAACCGCAGGTCTTGGTAAGTTAGGGGTTATTGTTTCAATATGAAGACTCTGACTACAAGTTGGAAGGTTGGCCGCAGGCCAGCCTGTATTTGTGGGAGGAGTCTGGGACTTTTTAGCCCTCCTCCCCTGCCAGGCCAGCGTGGGCTCGTGATTCTGGCTCCCAGCCACCTGGGGGCCCCTTTATTTATTTTTATTTTCATTTCATTTTCATACCTTCATACTTTTGGGGTATGCCCTCTTTTCAGGTATACTGGCCAGCCAGACCAAGGCACACCGCAGATCTTGGTAAGTTAGGGGTTATCGTTTCAATATGAAGAATTTGACTACAAATATATATTTTTTACTGGGCATTCCCCAGGTTTTGTTGTTATCTGTTTGTGGCCTTCCAATGCCTCTTACTGCTATAGCCAGCTATAAGTGAGGGTGGTGGCAAGATTTTTGCAATCACGTGGGTGTGTGTATTGGTCCAGCAACGCACCAGCACCTTTGCAGCCATTGTGCTACCTGCTGGGTGTTTGGTGTGTCCTGTACATTTAAGAAGGGGTGGGCTCCCTTCAGTCCACCTGCCCTCACTTATCCATTAGAATGCATGTGCCTCCACTGTGGGGACACCTAAATTTTAGTGTTAGGACCACAGATTACAGGGTGCCGTGACGTGGCTCTGTGGCTTACGCATGCGTTTGCAAATGCGTGCGGACTGAACCCCTGTTTTTAACGCGTACTGTTAGACAGGTCAATTGGTTGTCTGCGAGCTGGTGGTAAGTAGGCTTGGAATTTTTTCCTGGGCATTCCCCAGGTTTTGTTGTTATCTGTTATTGTTTCAATATGAAGACTCTGACTACAAGTTGGAAGGTTGGCCGCAGGCCAGCCTGTATTTGTGGGAGGAGTCTGGGACTTTTTAGCCCTCCTCCCCTGCCAGGCCAGCGTGGGCTCGTGATTCTGGCTCCCAGCCACCTGGGGGCCCCTTATTTATTTTTATTTTCATTTCATTTTCATACCTTCACACTTTTGGGGTATGCCCTCTTTTCAGGTATACTGGCCAGCCAGACCAAGGCACACCGCAGATCTTGGTAAGTTAGGGGTTATCGTTTCAATATAAAGAATTTGACTACAAATAAGTATATATATATATATATATATATATATATATATATATATATATATATATATATATATATATATATATATATATATATATATATATATATATATACACACATACACACACACGTGAGTACACCCCTCACATTTTTGTAAATATTTTATTATATCTTTTCATGTGACAACACTGAAGAAATTACACTTTGCTACAATGTAAAGTAGTGAGTGTACATCTTATATAACAGTGTAAATTTGCTGCCCCCTCAAAATAACTCAACACACAACCATTAATGTCTAAACCGCTGGCAACAAAAGTGAGTACACCTGTAAGTGAAAATGTCTAAATTGGGCCCAAAGTGTCAATATTTTGTGTGGCCACCATTTTTTTCCAGCACTGCCTTAACCCACTTGGGCATGGAGTTCACCAGAGCTTCACAGGTTGCCACTGGATTCCTCATCCACTCCTCCATGACGACATCACGGAGCTGGTGGATGTTAATGACCTTGCACTTCTCCACCTTCCATTTGAGGATGCCCCACAAATGCTCAATAGGGTTTAGGTCTGGAGACGTGCTTGGCCAGTCCATCACCTTTACCCTCACCTTATTTAGCAAGGCAGTGGCCGTCTTGGAGGTGTGTTTGGGGTCATTATGTTGGAATACTGCCCTGCGGCCTAGTCTCTGAAGGGTAGAGGATCATGCTCTGCTTCAGTATGTCACAGTACATGTTGGCATTCATGGTTTGCTAAATTAAATGTAGCTCCCCAGTGCCAGCAGCACTCATGCAGCCCCAGACCATGACACTCCCACCACCATGCTTGACTGTAGGCAACATACACTTGTCTTTGTACTCCACACCTGGATGCCGCCCCACACCATCTGAACCAAATAAGTTTATCTTGGTCTCATCATACCACAGGACATGGTTCCAATATTTCATGTCCTTAGTCTGCTTGTCTTCAGCAAACTGTTTGTGGGCTTTCTTGTGCATCATCTTTAGAAGAGATTTCCTTCTGGGATGACAGCCATGCAGACCAACTTGATTCAGTGTGGTCTGAGCATTGACAGGCTGACCTCCCACCCCATCAACCTCTGCAGCAATGTTTGCAGCACTCATATGTCTATTTCCCAAAGACAACCTCTGGATATGACGCTGTGCACTCAACTTCTTTGGTCGACCATGGTGAGGCCTGTTCTGAGTGGAACCTGTCCTGTTAAACCGAAGTTTGGTCTTGGCCACCATGCTGCAGCTCAGTTTCAGGGTCTTGGCAATCTTCTTATAGCCTAGGCCAACTTTATGTAGAGCAACAATTCTTTTTTTCAGATCCTCAGAGAGTTCTTTGCCATGAGGTTCCATGTTGAACTTCCAGTGACCAGTATGAGAGAGTGAGAGCGATAACATAAAATTTAACACACCTGAGACCTTGTGACACTAATGAGTCACATTACACCGGGGAGGGAAAATGGCTAATTGGGCCCAATTTGGACATTTTCACTTAGGGGTGTACTCAATTTTGTTGCCAGTGGTTTAGACATTAAAGTGGTTGTAAAGGTTCGGTTTTAAAAAAAAAGTCATATTTACCTCCGCGGTGCAGTTGGTTTTTGCACAGAGTTGCCCTGATCCTCCTCTTCCGGGGTCCCTCCATGGTGCTCCTGGCTCCTCCTCTTCTCTAGTGCCTGTTGGAGAAGCGCTTTCCTTCGTGGCCCTCCCTTTGGGCGCGCTCCCGTGTCCTGCTGTGTCTGTAGACAGTCAATTATTGATATTGAAATGTGCTAGATATACCTTATTTAGGTAGGGGGTTTATAGAGACATGTAAGCTTCATGGTTACATATTTAGATTTCAAAGATTGATTTTTTTTTATAACTAATTTTTCTGAAGTTTTAGTACTATTTTAAAACCTACTGAATTTTGATCCATTGTAAATTTTCAATATGGTAATGTAAAAATGGGCAATGGAAAGGGATACCTCTAATATATGTTTATTGCATAGAATATCCATTTTTTAAATTACATTTCTTTTGTTAATGTTTAAAATGGAAAAATTTATAAAATAGACATTCTAAAATAAAAAAAAATCTTCTGTCAAACTTTCAACTTTTTAGAAGTAACTTCACGAGAATTTTCTCAATAGAGAGAACAAATTAAAATTCTGAACTGATGTAATATGAAGTAAGCTGAAGACTGGATTAAGATAGATTGGATGCTTTAGTAGAGTCTTAAAGTGTCACTAAACACACATCATAAAAAACTAGCAATAAATGGTGTATTACACGTTGTTCATACTCACTCACTATGAGATTTGTTTTCCGTATTCTGCCAAAAACCTGGTTGATTCTGCTGATCTCTATCTCCACCTTCTGTTCATGTCCCCAATTCGGCTAGGGATTTTGCAGCTGTGGTGGCAACGCTGCGCATGCTCAGTTTTCAGTGAGTTTCTATGCTGAGCATTTTTTCCCCATCACATCTGAGCAGCCCATGTGACTGTAGAGTCACACATGTGGGCGTATACACAGTGGTAAATGACAGCCCACTAATTCACTCCTCCATGTCCACTAACCAGCTAAACACAAGGGGGGCAGGGTTTTACATGTAAATTAATGGAGGCTTCACCTCCCTCTTATTTTAAGACACAGACTGGGGGGGCATGATGCAACCTGTGACTGGCAGAAATCCACCCACACCATGTTATTGCCAAATAATAATAAAGATTTGATTTCAAATATATATTTGCATGACAAATTAAAATAGTTTATTGATAATTATTATTTTTTTTGTTATTCTGTATTCCAAAGTTTTTATTTTTTATTTTGAACATGTGACCAGCAGCAGAGGACTAGAAGCTCCTTCTGCTCCTTTTTTCCTGTTTTAAATAAAAAAAAAAAAGAAAAAAAAAAAGGAAGCTCCTCCTGCTTATGTTTACCTGCAAACAGGCTGGGAGCTGGGTCATGTGACAGCTGTATATCGATTAGGAAAAAATGACCCAGTGCCATCACCCATCTACAGAAATAGAGGGGACAATGTAAATTAAAGTGTGTATCACTTTAAGGCTAGTGTACATGGGCCGAATATTGTCCGGTTCAACAGAAACCGGCTGACTTTAAGGCAGTGTGTACAGCAGCCTGCCCGACAGAAGCTGGCCTAACGTCATGGTGATACTCATGCAAATCTGAAACACAACTTAAAGAAATCCAGTATGTTGTTCATTCTGTTCATTTATATCACACCTAGATCTTCGGCAGTGAAGCAGAGAACAATGCACCTTTCACATCCGTCCCTGTCCCAGTGGAGATCACTAATATCCCTACACAGTAATTATACAAACTCACCAGGGCTAGTCATTAATGATGCTATAACAACCAAAGTAACCTCTGTTACTCATTGGACCTCATGGGCCCTCTCTGTAAATCATTTAGCAAGGTTTTTTTTTCAGTTGTAGTAATTGAAGCATCATTACGTGTGTTTAGCAAACAGATGCTGTATTGTCAGAGAGTAAAGGACATGTGTAGTGGAGTTAAAGTGATTCAAGGTTAAAAATACACATAAAGGACAGATCTTTCACAGGTATTGCAGTGTTTAAACAGTTACGGTGGTCGCAAAAAGCAGGTACGTTTTTTAGATGATAAAGCCGCACATTAACCCAACATGTTTCGCTGAGATGCTTCCTCAAGGGATGTGCAGACCAAAAACTGATATCAACATAAACTCTACAGATATAGAGATAAAGAAATAATAATATAAGCAACAAACAAATTATACATATTCATATTATTTTCGGATTACACAAAACAAAAAACAAGATTACAAAACCAACAGGGGGAGAGCACATTGTATATTGGATACAGCACAAAAAGGCGCTTACCCCGCAGCAACCCTTACAGAGAATAATCACCGCATAACCAGCGACTAGCACATACCCTAAAATTGCCCATTAGAGTGCAGTCACAGAGGACAGAAAGGTAAAACTAGGAGTAAAGAGAAATATGTATATGTATATTAAACATACTAGAATAACAACATATGTATATGTAACTAGAACTAAAGGGAAAAAAAAGGAAATATGATCCTGGCTGAAAACAAAATGTGGCCAGTAGGGATGAGCTTCGTGTTCGAGTCGAACCCATGTTCGACTCGAACATCGGCTGTTCGACCGTCCGTCGAATTGCGAACGATATGGGCCGTTCGCGCCAAATTCGTGTGGCGCGTCACGGCCCATAATTCACTGCGGCATCGCAGTGCATTGCTGGCTGATGATTGGCCAAGCATGCACTATGACCCGCATGCTTGGCCAATCACAGCGCCGTCAGTAGAGAGAGCTGTAATTGGCCAAAGCCAGGGTGGCTTTGGCCAATTATGGCTCAGGGGATTTAGTACACACCCCACACTATATAAGGCCGCCTGCACGGCGGCCCTGTGTAGTGTGTGTTCCGGTGTGCTGAGAGATAGAGAGAGAGAGAGACAGTGTCATTTGATTTGAGTTAGATAGATTAGGCAGAACAGTCAGTCAGTTAGCTGCACTTACAGTGTATTGTGTATATATATGCATCCCAGGTGTTGCATATATATATATACACTGTATTCAGTTTAGCTAGATCCGTTCCTGTTATCTTCTATCTAGACTATTTAGTGCAGTGTGTCCTGCTCACAGTGTTCAGCTAGATCCGTTCCTGCTATTTACATTCAGTGCAGTGCGTCCTGCTCACAGTGTTCAGCTAGATCCGTTCCTGCTATTTACATTCAGTGCAGTGCGTCCTGCTCACAGTGTTCAGCTAGATCCGTTCCTGCTATTTACATTCAGTGCAGTGCGTCCTGCTCACAGTGTTCAGCTAGATCCGTTCCTGCTATTTACATTCAGTGCAGTGCGTCCTGCTCACAGTGTTCAGCTAGATCCGTTCCTGCTATTTACATTCAGTGCAGTGCGTCCTGCTCACAGTGTTCAGCTAGATCCGTTCCTGCTATTTACATTCAGTGCAGTGCGTCCTGCTCACAGTGTTCAGCTAGATCCGTTCCTGCTATTTACATTCAGTGCAGTGCGTCCTGCTCACAGTGTTCAGCTAGATCCGTTCCTGCTATTTACATTCAGTGCAGTGCGTCCTGCTCACAGTGTTCAGCTAGATCCGTTCCTGCTATTTACATTCAGTGCAGTGCGTCCTGCTCACAGTGTTCAGCTAGATCCGTTCCTGCTATTTACATTCAGTGCAGTGCGTCCTGCTCACAGTGTTCAGCTAGATCCGTTCCTGCTATTTACATTCAGTGCAGTGCGTCCTGCTCACAGTGTTCAGCTAGATCCGTTCCTGGTATTTACATTTAGTGCAGTGCGTCCTGCTCACAGTGTTCAGCTAGATCCGTTCCTGCTATTTACATTCAGTGCAGTGCGTCCTGCTCACAGTGTTCAGCTAGATCCGTTCCTGCTATATACATTTAGTGCAGTACGTCCTGCTCACAGTGTTCAGCTAGATCCGTTCCTGCTATTTACATTCAGTGCAGTGCGTCCTGCTCACAGTGTTCAGCTAGATCCGTTCCTGGTATTTACATTTAGTGCAGTGCGTCCTGCTCACAGTGTTCAGCTAGATCCGTTCCTGCTATTTACATTCAGTGCAGTGCGTCCTGCTCACAGTGTTCAGCTAGATCCGTTCCTGCTATTTACATTCAGTGCAGTGCGTCCTGCTCACAGTGTTCAGCTAGATCCGTTCCTGCTATTTACATTCAGTGCAGTGCGTCCTGCTCACAGTGTTCAGCTAGATCCGTTCCTGCTATTTACATTCAGTGCAGTGCGTCCTGCTCACAGTGTTCAGCTAGATCCGTTCCTGGTATTTACATTTAGTGCAGTGCGTCCTGCTCACAGTGTTCAGCTAGATCCGTTCCTGCTATTTACATTCAGTGCAGTGCGTCCTGCTCACAGTGTTCAGCTAGATCCGTTCCTGCTATATACATTTAGTGCAGTACGTCCTGCTCACAGTGTTCAGCTAGATCCGTTCCTGCTATTTACATTCAGTGCAGTGCGTCCTGCTCACAGTGTTCAGCTAGATCCGTTCCTGGTATTTACATTTAGTGCAGTGCGTCCTGCTCACAGTGTTCAGCTAGATCCGTTCCTGCTATTTACATTCAGTGCAGTGCGTCCTGCTCACAGTGTTCAGCTAGATCCGTTCCTGCTATTTACATTCAGTGCAGTGCGTCCTGGTCACAGTGTTCAGCTAGATCCGTTCCTGTTATCTTCCTACTGACAGGCAGGCTTGTCTGGTTACAGTATATAAAGCTACCTGAAGAAAATTACAGGTGTTCTTTTTGATCCTATTAGTACCACGGTCAGGCAGCTAGACTATTTACATTTAGTACAGTGTGTCCTGCTCACAGTGTTCAGCTAGATCCGTTCCTGTTATCTTCCTACTGACAGGCAGGCTTGTCTGGTTACAGTATATAAAGCTACCTGAAGAAAATTACAGGTGTTCTTTTTGATCCTATTAGTACCACGGTCAGGCAGCTAGACTATTTACATTTAGTACAGTGTGTCCTGCTCACAGTGTTCAGCTAGATCCGTTCCTGTTATCTTCCTACTGACAGGCAGGCTTGTCTGGTTACAGTATATAAAGCTACCTTAAGAAAATTACAGGTGTTCTTTTTGATCCTATTAGTACCACGGTCAGGCAGCTAGACTATTTACATTTAGTACAGTGCGTCCTGCTCACAGTGTTCAGCTAGATCCGTTCCTGCTATATACATTTAGTGCAGTACGTCCTGCTCACAGTGTTCAGCTAGATCCGTTCCTGTTATCTTCCTACTGACAGGCAGGCTTGTCTGGTTACAGTATATAAAGCTACCTGAAGAAAATTACAGGTGTTCTATCCCAGCTTAGTGCAGCTACAGGCCATTAGTATGTCTGGAAGGCCAAGAAGGAGAGGCAGACAGTCACAAGCCAATAAGAGAGGGCAAGCAGGCTCTGTGTCTAGTGCTGGTCGTGGAGACGGTGCATCCTCATCAGCACGTGGCCATGGGACACGCTTGGCCTTTTTTTCGGCAGCTGGCCGTGTTGAGCCGCAACATGCGGAAGACTTGGTCGAGTGGATGACCAAGCCGTCCTCATCCTCCTCATCCTCTCTCACCCATGCCCAGGGTGCTTTGTCTGGCAAAGCAGCGGCCTCTTCCCTCAGCTCAATGTCATCAGTGACTCCTTCCCTAGCTCCACCATGTCCTCATGAGGATTCCCTCGAACTGTTTGACCACAGTGTTGGGTACATGCTCCAGGAGGATGCCCAGCGTTTGGAAGGCTCTGATGATGATACTGAGCTCAATGAAGGCAGTAACATGAGCACGGACAGAGGGGGTGCCCAAGAAGGACAGCAATCTGGCAGTCATGCTCCCCCTGCTGCAGCATACTGCCAGGTTTGCTCCAGTGATGAGGAGGGAGGGGATGATGAGGTCACTGACTCAACGTGGGTGCCTGATAGGAGAGAGGAGGAGGAGGAGGAGGAGGAGGTGGCACATCACCAACTAGGCAGGATGCCCTCCAGGGGCCAGCCTAAGGGCAGCACATTGACTGCATCACACCCCAAAGCTCCACATGTGCAGGGCGCTGCAGTCTCTGCGCGTTATTCAAAAAGTTCTTTGGTGTGGGCCTTTTTTGAGACGAGTGCATCAGATCGCACCGCTGCTATTTGCAACATATGTCTCAAGCGTATCTCGCGTGGCCAAAACATCTCCCGCTTGGGTACCACATGCTTGACCAGACATATGTTGACCTGCCATGCAGTTCGTTGGCAAGCGTATCTGAAAGACCCACACCAAAGAACAAAGAGGATCTCTCCTTGCTCCTCATCAGCTGAGATTTCCAACCCCACTAGACCTTCAGTCCTCTCTGAGACCTGCAGTGAGAGGAATGAAGGTGTAGAATTAGGTGTGTCACAGCCAAGTACTTGTGGGCAATCTGCTTTTGGTACACCGACGTCAGATTGTACCAGGCAAATTTCCCTGCCCCAGCTGCTGCACCGCCGAAAGAAGTTTGCTCCCAGCCATCCACATGCCCAGCGGTTGAATGCTAGCTTGGCAAAATTGCTAGCACTTCAACTGCTGCCTTTTCAGTTGGTAGACTCTGCCCCCTTCCGTGAGTTTGTGGAATGTGCGGTTCCTCAGTGGCAGGTACCCAAACGCCACTTTTTCTCACGGAAGGCGATTCCGGCTCTCTACCGGCATGTGGAAGGCAATGTCCATGCCTCGCTGGACAGGGCGGTCAGCGGTAAGGTGCATATTACCGCTGACTCATGGTCCAGCAGGCATGGACAGGGACGTTACTTAAGTTTCACGGCGCATTGGGTGACTCTGCTGGCAGCTGGGAAGGATGCAGGACAAGGTGCAGTAGTGTTGGAGGTTGTTCCGCCACCACGCCTCCAAAATGCTGATTGTGACACACCTCTCTCCTCCACCCCCTCCTCTTCTTCTTCCTCCATGGCCTCTTCCTCGGAACCAGCGGTGCTCCGTAGGCGTTCAAGGGGCTACGCAAGTACGCAGGCCAAAAGATGCCATGCGGTGCTTGAGCTGGTGTGCTTGGGGGACAGGAGCCACACTGGGGCAGAGGTTCTGTCAGCTCTGCAGGGGCAGGTTCAGAGGTGGTTGACGCCACGCCAACTTAAGGCAGGAATGGTGGTTTGCGACAATGGCACCAACCTCCTCTCTGCCCTCCGACAGGGACAACTGACCCATGTGCCCTGTTTGGCTCACGTCCTTAACTTGGTGGTGCAGCGGTTCTTGGGCAGGTACCCGGGCTTACAGGATGTCCTGAGGCAGGCCAGGAAAGTCTCTGTGCATTTCCGCCGGTCATATAATGCCAGTGCTCGGCTGACGGACCTCCAAAAGGAGTTTAACCTGCCCAAGAACCGCCTAATCTGTGACATGCCCACCAGGTGGAACTCGACGTTGGCCATGCTGCAGCGGCTGCACACGCAGCAGAGGGCCATCAATGAGTACCTGTGCGACTATGGCACCAGGACAGGGTCAGGGGACCTTGGTTTTTTTTCCCCACGCCAGTGGGCCATGATCAGGGATGCATGCACTGTCCTGTCACCATTCGAGGAGGCCACGAGGATGGTGAGCACTGACAGTGCATGCATCAGTGACACTGTCCCCCTTGTCCACCTGTTGGAGCACACGCTGCGTGGAATAATGGACAGGGCACTTGAGGCAGAACAGAGGCAGGAAGAGGAGGACTTCCTTAGCTCTCAAGGCCCCCTTTATCCAGACAGTGTTCCTGCGTGCCCGCCGATCACACAGGAAGAGGACGAGGAGGAGGAGGAGGAGGAGGAGGAGGAGGAGGAAGATTGTGTCAGTATGGAGGTGGAGCCTGGCACTCAGCATCAGCAGTCTTTAAGGGATCAGTCCCAAGGAACACATGGACTTGTACGTGGCTGGGAGGAGGTGGCTGCGGACGTTGTTGTCCTTAGTGACCCAGAGGACTCCGGACCGAATGCCTCAGCAAACCTACGCTGCATGGCCTCCCTGATCCTGCAAAGCCTGCGTAAGGATCCTCGTATTCGTGGTATCAAGGAGAAGGACCAATACTGGCTGGCAACCCTCCTTGATCCACGTTACAAGGGTAAGGTTGCGGACCTTATCTTGCCATCGCAGAGGGAGCAGAGGATGAAACATCTTCGGGAGGCCTTGCAGAAAGGTCTGTGCAACGCGTTCCCAGAGACTGGGAGGTTACAAACTCCTGTTTCTGGACAACGTGTTGCTGAGGCTTCGGTCAGTCAAAGAAGGAGCGGTGGAGAAGGTGGCCGTCTGACCGATGCGTTCAGACAATTTTTTGGTCCGCAGCCCCAAGGTATGATCGGTTCCAGCAACCATCGCCAGCGTCTGTTTTACATGGTGCAGGAATACCTAGGGGCAAGATCAGACTTGGACACCTTTCCCACCGAAAATCCTCTGGGTTACTGGGTCTTGAGGATGGATCACTGGCCAGAGCTTGCACAGTATGCAATTGAGCTACTGGCCTGTCCTGCATCCAGCGTTCTTTCGGAACGTACATTCAGTGCTGCTGGAGGCGTGGTAACCGATCACAGGGTGCGTCTGTCCACTGACTCGGTCGATCGGCTGACCTTCATAAAAATGAATCAGTCTTGGATCACCACCAGCTACCAAGCACCTGATGCTGATGTAACTGAATAATTTTTTTCAGATCCCTTCAAAGACTGCCTATGCTGATGCTGAGTGATTATCCCTGAGTAATTATCCTCTTCCTCCTCAATCATCACGCTGATAGCTTGTAAGAACATTTTTGGTTCTGGGCGCCACCACCAGTGCCTAAGGCCCAATTTTTCTGCCCCTGTCTAACAGGGGCGTGAAATTACAATTTTTGATGCAATACTTTGCAGCAGGGCTCGTTCCTGCGTTCCAACTAGAGTGTCTGTGAGGGGTTGCAGTGTTGTGGCACCAGCACCAGTGCCTAAGGCCCAATTTTTCTGCCCCTGTCTAACAGGGGCGTGAAATTACAATTTTTGATGCAATACTTTGCAGCAGGGCTCGTTCCTGCATTCCAACTAGAGTGTCTGTGAGGGGTTGCAGTGTTGTGGCACCAGCACCAGTGCCTAAGGCCCAATTTTTCTGCCCCTGTCTAACAGGGGCGTGTAATTACAATTTTTGATGCAATACTTTGCAGCAGGGCTCGTTCCTGCGTTCCAACTAGAGTGTCTGTGAGGGGTTGCAGTGTTGTGGCACCAGCACCAGTGCCTAAGGCCTAATTTTTCAGCTCCTGTTCAACAGGGGCATGTAATTACAATTCTTGATCTAATATTTCACAGCAGGGCCCTGTGAGGGCTTACAGTGTTTTGGCCACAGCAACACCTAAGGCCCAAATTTCTGCTGAGTATATAGGGCAGGACCCTACTTTCAAACATCTAACTTACAAACGACTCCTACTTGCAAACGGAAGGAGACAACAGGAAGTGAGATGAAATCTACCCATAGGAAGGGAAATTCTCTCATGTAAGAGTTAATATGGGAAAACAATTTCTCCTTTCCACTGATGCTTTCCAATCCTTGTTCCACAAAAAAACCCAAATTTTCAAAAAACATTTTTCATTGGGACAAAAAAGTGAGGTGAAATCTTCTGAAGAGGAGGAAAGACGCAAAACAAATGTCACAGGGGTGATAACCCTTCCCTATGTTTTCCAAAAAGCTTAGAAAAGATTTTTTGGCTGGAGCTAAACACATTAAAAATGTTCAAAATTACAAACAGATTCTACTTAACAACAAACCTACAGTCCCTGTCTTGTTTGCACCGCCTGTATACTGCTGTTCAGAGTATATAGGGACCTTTCCTTATTTTAATTTGGGTGCGGGGTTCCCCTTAATATCCATACAAGACCCAAAGGGCCTGGTAATGGACTGGGGGGTACCCATGCCGTTTGTCTCACTGATTTTCATCCATATTGCCAGGACCCGACATGACATTAAACCCGCAAGCAGTTTTAAATGAGATTTTTTCCTTTAAAAATGACATTTGGTGCAGGGACTGTTCTAAACATGGGAAACACGCGTCACTTTACAGGCATACTATAGACACCCCCCAGGTACGATATTTAAAGGAATATTTCACTTTTTTTTTTTTACTTTAAGCATCATTAAAATCACTGCTCCCGAAAAAACGGCCGTTTTTAAAAGTTTTTTTTGCATTGATACATGTCCCCTGGGGTAGGACCCGGGTCCCCAAACCCTTTTTAGGACAATACCATGCAAATTAGCCTTTAAAATGAGCACTTTTGATTTCGAACGTTCGAGTCCCATAGACGTCAATGGGGTTCTAACATTCGTGCGAACTTGCGGTCCGTTCGCGGGTTCTGGTGCGAACCGAACCGGGGGGTGTTCGGCTCATCCCTAGTGGCCAGGAGCACAAGGAAGATATATAATACTTACTTTCAGATTATTACTTAGCAGAGCATAAAGTAGAGGAGAGACTTCAGAAGGCCTGCTGATGGTAATTGCAGGAATACATTCTGGTGACTACTGAAATAAGACGGAAAAAATAATAAAGAAGGGGAATGTAAATTACTAAGTATACAACTAATTAATAAAGGCTGAGAAATAACTGATTAAGAAAATTTAATGAAGATTAACTAAATTAAATAAATTATATCCAGGACAATGTCTCGCCAAATAATATAAAGATATATGTATAGACCATTATTTTTAAGATTAATTTAAGTGTACAATGAAGAGGGGTTATATGGGACCGAACTAAGGTAATATAGACCGATCAGGGATATTAACAGTGTATGGTAAAAACTTACTAGTTACGAACACTGTCTGTGTTGAGTCCTACCCTCCGGCTCTGGCAGCTAAATTGACAGATGAGCCGGCTTTATCTGCCCTCCATCGTGTTGGCGTGTGACGTCGCCAACACGATGCGGACGTGTGGATGCCTAAGCGCATGCGCAGGGAGCCAAGAGCCCGATAGACTACAAGCCCCAGAGTGCAGTGCGGCAGTGAGAAGGCTGCGACTGTCACACAGACAAGGGCTGTTTGAACGGCATGCAGCCTAAAGAAGGTCCACAGCGCAATCGTAGGGCAGCAGGATGGTATAGAGGGGACGCTGTGAGGCGTGACCAAAAAGGGGCTCCTGACCTCCCGCTGGCAAGGCGTAAGATGGGCACAGAGTGAAATTCACAGTGTGCCCCGGGCGTCCGTGTGACTGCTATGGACCGAACCTGGGGAAGTGAAAGTAAAGAAAGCTGAAATAGACGGGAAGGGAATTACATGACGGAGCAGACGATGGGCACAGCATACAGGACCACCCGCAGCCTAAGCCCATCCATGGGTCAAAGTAGCAGTGCACTCTCCAGTTGTGTACAAAAATGTTTACAAAATTATAAAGACATTCCATTGAATACATAAACAAATAAACAGGTAACAAATCAAATAATAATAAATGAAAAGAAAAATGTAAAATGGATGGGGGGGGGGGGGGGGAAAGAGGAGAAAAGAGGGGATAGGGAAGGAAGGGAGAAATTTCAATACTGCAATTAAAAAAAAGGCCTGAAACTAAGGCTTTCATTAAATCCAGGGAATATGGTCGCTTTGAGATCGTATATCTAACGGGCTTCAAGTTCGAGCGTCCTGTCCACACTGCCCCCCCCCTTTCATCCAATGGTACATGTTCTAGTGCTACAAATTGAATAGTCTGGGGATTAAAGTCATGTTGAGTACCATCCTGCTGCCCTACGATTGCGCTGCGGACTTTGCTTAGGCTGCGTGCCCTTCAACCAGCCCTTGTCTGTGTGACGGTTGCAGCCTTCTCACTGCCGCACTGCACTCTGGGGCTTGTAGTCTATCGGGCTCTTGGCTCCCCGCGCATGCGCTTAGGCGTCCACACGTCCGCATCGTGTTGGCAACGTCACATGCCAACACGATGGAGGGCAGATAAAGCCGGCTCATCTGTCAGTTTAGCTGCCAGAGTCGGAGGGTAGGACTCAACACAGACAGTGTTCATGACTGGTAAGTTTTTACCATACACTGTTAATATACCTGATCGGTCTATATTACCTTCGTTCGGTCCCATATAACCCCTCTTCATTGTACACTTAAATTAATCTTAAAAATAATGGTCTATACATTTATCTTTATATTATTTGGCGAGACATTGTCCCGGATATAATTTATTTAATTTAGTTAATCTTCATTAAATGTTCTTAATCAGTCATTTCTCAGCCTTTATTAATTAGTTGTATACTTAGTAATTTACATTCCCCTTCTTTATTATTTTTTCTGTCTTATTTCAATAGTCACCAGAATGTATTCCTGCAATTACCATCAGCAGGCCTTCTGAAGTCTCTCCTCTACTTTATGCTCTGCTAAGTAATAATCTGAAAGTAAGTATTATATATATACTCCTTGTGCTCCTGGCCACATTTTGTTTTCAGCCAGGATCATATTTCCTTTTTTTTTTTTTTCTTTAGTTCTAGTTACATATACATATGTTGTTATTCTTATATGTTTAATATACATATACATATTTTCTTTTTAGCGCCACACTTTATTATATTCATATACATATTTCTCTTTACTCCTAGTTTTACCTTTCTGTCCTCTGTGACTGCACTCTAATGGGCAGTTTTAGGGTATGTGCTAGTCGCTGGTTATGCGGTGATTATTCTCTGTAAGGGTTGCTGCGGGGTAAGCGCCTTTTTGTGCTGTGTCCAATGTACAATGTGCTCTCCCCCTCTTGGTTTTGTAATCTTGTTTTTTGTTTTGTGTAATCTGAAAATAATATGAATATGTATAATTTGTTTGTTGCTTTTATTATTATTTCTTTATCTCTATATCTGTAGAGTTTATGTTGATATCAGTTTTCGGTCTGCACATCCCTTGAGGAAGCATCTCAGCTAAACATGTCGGGTTAATGTGCGGCTTTATCATCTAAAAAACTACCTGTGAAAGATCTGTCCTTTATGTGTATTTTTAACCTTGAATGTATATTAAAAATTATATTTTTTTATCTAATATTAATCTTTTTTGTGGATTTTTCTGCACCGTTAAAATCCCTTGCCTCTTCCTACTTTTAAAGGCTTTAAAAAGTGTTTCCAACCTCTTGTCCACGGGTCTTTGAAGATGGCATTATTTTCCACATAAACTATCAAGGTCTTGTTAAGGAAAGAATTGCTGGGTAAACCACTATGATTGTCCATTTCTGAAGGAAACCCTCAATAGGTATTGACAAGAAAAGTACCTAAGAAGAACAAAACGTTTTGTACAGTGAGGCTATTCATTATACAAGACGGCCTCTAATGCCTTGTACACACGGTTGGATTTTCCGACGGAAAATGTGTGATAGGACCTTGTTGTCGGAAATTCCGACCGTGTGTGGGCTCCATCACACATTTTCCATCGGATTTTCCGACACACAAAGTTTGAGAGCAGGCTATAAAGTTTTCCGACAACAAAATCCGTTGTCGGAAATTCCGATCGTGTGTACACAAATCCGACGCACATAGTGCCACGCATGCTCAGAATAAATAAAGAGATGAAAGCTATTGGCTACTGCCCCGTTTATAGTCCCGACGTACGTGTTTTACGTCACCGTGTTCAGAACGATCGGATTTTCCGACAACTTTGTGTGACCGTGTGTATGCAAGACAAGTTTGAGCCAACATCCGTCTGAAAAAATCCTAGGATTTTGTTGTCGGAATGTCCGATCAATGTCCGACCGTGTGTACGGGGCATAAGAGTGAGTAAAATAGAAAGGTCTTTTTAGGTTTGTGGGAACCCAAGCTGGAGACCTTAGGGTGGGCAGGTTCAGGCTGGTTTACCACCAGGCAGGAGTGCACTGCCTTAAAAGGGGTACCAATGGTAACCTTAAATCTTTGTGAGATCTTAGCCAAAGACATCCCATCCTGATTCGATTCCTCACAATTAGATGGGGGCTTTTCCTAGTATACCTCTTTCCCATGCGGCACAGCAACCACACGAGTACAGTCAGGGACCAACTCAGAGGGGGAGACAGAAGGGGCTCACTTGTGACCTATGCAAATGACACTCAATTGGACTGAGATCCTGCTTATAAAGTCAGACATGGAGGCTGAAAACTCTTCTCTAGATATGTAGGGAGGGGTGTGCACGCTAGGGAGCAGTGGAGCTCCCAAAGGAAGGCAGAGAATTATACTAGGGGCATAACAGAGAGGTCAAGGCTCTTTTGAAATAGACTATAATCCCCATCTCCCTTCTCAGCCATTAGCTGAATCTGAGCCGGCGAGGCCATCTGACCCCTAATCTGCCATGTGTGGTACTAGAAGTCCCTAAAAGGAGTAAGTTCAACCTTCACTGCTAGCACTGTAGGCTGCTAGAATCCAAGAAGCACCCAAAAGATTGCTGTGCTATACTGCAGGAGCAGCATTGATGACTGGAGAGAGGCCAAGAGGAAGAAGATGTTGCGCATATGGGCTAGTAAGGCTGTGCAGGTTTAATGGCAAGCCCATGAAATGGATCCCAGGACAAAAGAAGGCCAAAAAGGGTGGAAAATTAAAAATGTTTAAATGCGCGCCACTACAAAGCAACAGAAGATTAGGGTGCCAGCGTGCTGGAAACCAGGGGAAGGCAATACCCTCAAAATTTAATGCAGCAAATGTCTTCAATAATGGGTGCATGATTCGGAGACAGGGCTCCACCTTGGACCACGGACCAAGACCATATATAGCACCCTGTGGCTAACTCAATGCGATGCACTGCCTGCCAAAGTGATCACCCATGCAGGATCCAGTGCCCAAAGCAACATTACAGACCAGCCCCACATCTTCTTCCAAGTGGGGCACGGTCTCCCAAGGCTTAGCTGAGGAGTCAACTGATCCAGAAAGCTACAACGAGGGAGCCACAGTGGCTAAAGAGTAGGGATGAGCTTCGCGTTTGAGTCGAACCCATGTTCGACTCGAACATCGGCTGTTCGACCGTCCGTCGAATTGCGAACGTTATGGGCCGTTCGCGCCAAATTCGTGTGGCGCGTCACGGCCCATAATTCACTGCGGCATCGCAGTGCATTGCTGGCTGATGATTGGTCAAGCATGCACTATGACCCGCATGCTTGGCCAATCACAGCGCCGTCAGTAGAGAGAGCTGTAATTGGCCAAAGCCAGGGTGGCTTTGGCCAATTATGGCTCAGGGGATTTAGTACACGCCCCACACTATATAAGGCCGCCTGCACGGCGGCCCTGTGTAGTGTGTTCCGGTGTGCTGAGAGATAGAGAGAGAGACAGACAGTGTCATTTGATTTGAGTTAGATAGATTAGGCAGAACAGTCAGTCAGTTAGCTGCACTTTCAGTGTATTGTGTATATATATGCATCCCTGGTGTTGCATATATATATATACACTGTATTCAGCTTAGCTAGATCCGTTCCTGTTATCTTCTATCTAGACTATTTACATTTGGTGCAGTGCGTCCTGCTCACAGTGTTCAGCTAGATCCGTTCCTGCTATTTACATTTAGTGCAGTGCGTCCTGCTCACAGTGTTCAGCTAGATCCGTTCCTGCTATTTACACTTAGTGCAGTGCGTCCTGCTCACAGTGTTCAGCTAGATCTGTTCCTGCTATTTACATTTAGTGCAGTGCGTCCTGCTCACAGTGTTCAGCTAGATCCGTTCCTGCTATTTACATTTAGTGCAGTCAGTGCGTCCTGCTCACAGTGTTCAGCTAGATCCGTTCCTGCTATTTACATTTAGTGCAGTGCGTCCTGCTCACAGTGTTCAGCTAGATCTGTTCCTGCTATTTACATTTAGTGCAGTCAGTGCGTCCTGCTCACAGTGTTCAGCTAGATCCGTTCCTGCTATTTACATTTAGTGCAGTGCGTCCTGCTGACAGTGTTCAGCTAGATCCGTTCCTGCTATTTACATTTAGTGCAGTCAGTGCGTCCTGCTCACAGTGTTCAGCTAGATCCGTTCCTGCTATTTACATTTAGTGCAGTGCGTCCTGCTCACAGTGTTCAGCTAGATCTGTTCCTGCTATTTACATTTAGTGCAGTCAGTGCGTCCTGCTCACAGTGTTCAGCTAGATCCGTTCCTGCTATTTACATTTAGTGCAGTGCGTCCTGCTCACAGTGTTCAGCTAGATCTGTTCCTGCTATTTACATTTAGTGCAGTGCGTCCTGCTCACAGTGTTCAGCTAGATCCGTTCCTGCTATTTACATTTAGTGCAGTCAGTGCGTCCTGCTCACAGTGTTCAGCTAGATCCGTTCCTGCTATTTACATTTAGTGCAGTCAGTGCGTCCTGCTCACAGTGTTCAGCTAGATCCGTTCCTGCTATTTACATTTAGTGCAGTGCGTCCTGCTCACAGTGTTCAGCTAGATCTGTTCCTGCTATTTACATTTAGTGCAGTCAGTGCGTCCTCCTCACAGTGTTCAGCTAGATCCGTTCCTGCTATTTACATTTAGTGCAGTGCGTCCTGCTCACAGTGTTCAGCTAGATCTGTTCCTGCTATTTACATGTAGTGCAGTCAGTGCGTCCTGCTCACAGTGTTCAGCTAGATCCGTTCCTGCTATTTACATTTAGTGCAGTGCGTCCTGCTCACAGTGTTCAGCTAGATCCGTTCCTGCTATTTACATTTAGTGCAGTCAGTGCGTCCTGCTCACAGTGTTCAGCTAGATCTGTTCCTGCTATTTACATTTAGTGCAGTCAGTGCGTCCTGCTCACAGTGTTCAGCTAGATCCGTTCCTGCTATTTACATTTAGTGCAGTGCGTCCTGCTCACAGTGTTCAGCTAGATCTGTTCCTGCTATTTACATTTAGTGCAGTGCGTCCTGCTCACAGTGTTCAGCTAGATCCGTTCCTGCTATTTACATTTAGTGCAGTCAGTGCGTCCTGCTCACAGTGTTCAGCTAGATCCGTTCCTGCTATTTACATTTAGTGCAGTGCGTCCTGCTCACAGTGTTCAGCTAGATCCGTTCCTGCTATTTACATTTAGTGCAGTGCGTCCTGCTCACAGTGTTCAGCTAGATCCATTCCTGCTATTTACATTTAGTGCAGTCAGTGCGTCCTGCTCTCAGTGTTCAGCTAGATCCGTTCCTGCTATTTACATTTAGTGCAGTGCGTCCTGCTCACAGTGTTCAGCTAGATCTGTTCCTGCTATTTACATTTAGTGCAGTCAGTGCGTCCTGCTCACAGTGTTCAGCTAGATCCGTTCCTGCTATTTACATTTAGTGCAGTGCGTCCTGCTCACAGTGTTCAGCTAGATCCGTTCCTGTTATCTTCCTACTGACAGGCAGGCTTGTCTGGTTACAGTATATAAAGCTACCTGAAGAAAATTACAGGTGTTCTATCCCAGCTTAGTGCAGCTACAGGCCATTAGTATGTCTGGAAGGCCAAGAAGGAGAGGCGGACAGTCACAAGCCAATAAGAGAGGGCAAGCAGGCTCTGTGTCTAGTGCTGGTCGTGGAGACGGTGCATCCTCATCAGCACGTGGCCATGGGACACGCTTGGCCTTTTTTTCGGCAGCTGGCCGTGTTGAGCCGCAACATGCGGAAGACTTGGTCGAGTGGATGACCAAGCCGTCCTCATCCTCCTCATCCTCTCTCACCCATGCCCAGGGTGCTTTGTCTGGCAAAGCAGCGGCCTCTTCCCTCAGCTCAATGTCATCAGTGACTCCTTCCCTAGCTCCACCATGTCCTCCTGAGGATTCCCTCGAACTCTTTGACCACAGTGTTGGGTACATGCTCCAGGAGGATGCCCAGCGTTTGGAAGGCTCTGATGATGATACTGAGCTCGATGAAGGCAGTAACATGAGCAAGGACAGAGGGGGTGCCCAAGAAGGACAGCAATCTGGCAGTCATGCTCCCCCTGCTGCAGCATACTGCCAGGTTTGCTCCAGTGATGAGGAGGGAGGGGATGATGAGGTCACTGACTCAACGTGGGTGCCTGATAGGAGAGAGGAGGAGGAGGAGGAGGAGGAGGAGGAGGCGGCACATCACCAACGAGGCAGGATGCCCTCCAGGGGCCAGCCTAAGGGCAGCACATTGACTGCATCACACCCCAAAGCTCCACATGTGCAGGGCGCTGCAGTCTCTGCGCGTTATTCAAAAAGTTCTTTGGTGTGGGCCTTTTTTGAGACGAGTGCATCAGATTGCACCGCTGCTATTTGCAACATATGTCTCAAGCGTATCTCGCGTGGCCAAAACATCTCCCGCTTGGGTACCACATGCTTGACCAGACATATGTTGACCTGCCATGCAGTTCGTTGGCAAACATATCTTAAAGACCCACACCAAAGAACAAAGAGGATCTCTCCTTGCTCCTCATCAGCTGAGATTTCCAACCCCACTAGACCTTCAGTCCTCTCTGAGACCTGCAGTGAGAGGAATGAAGGTGTAGAATTAGGTGTGTCACAGCCAAGTACTTGTGGGCAATCTGCTTTTGGTACACCGACGTCAGATTGTACCAGGCAAATTTCCCTGCCCCAGCTGCTGCACCGCCGAAAGAAGTTTGCTCCCAGCCATCCACATGCCCAGCGTTTGAATGCTAGCTTGGCAAAATTGCTAGCACTTCAACTGCTGCCTTTTCAGTTGGTAGACTCTGCCCCCTTCCGTGAGTTTGTGGAATGTGCGGTTCCTCAGTGGCAGGTACCCAAACGCCACTTTTTCTCACGGAAGGCGATTCCGGCTCTCTACCGGCATGTGGAAGGCAATGTCCATGCCTCGCTGGACAGGGCGGTCAGCGGTAAGGTGCATATTACCGCTGACTCATGGTCCAGCAGGCATGGACAGGGACATTACCTAAGTTTCACGGCGCATTGGGTGACTCTGCTGGCAGCTGGGAAGGATGCAGGACAAGGTGCAGCAGTGTTGGAGGTTGTTCCGCCACCACGCCTCCAAAATGCTGATTGTGACACATCTCTCTCCTCCACCCCCTCCTCTTCTTCTTCCTCCATGGCCTCTTCCTCGGAACCAGCGGTGCTCCGTAGGCGTTCAAGGGGCTACGCAAGTACGCAGGCCAAAAGATGCCATGCGGTGCTTGAGCTGGTGTGCTTGGGGGACAGGAGCCACACTGGGGCAGAGGTTCTGTCAGCTCTGCAGGGGCAGGTTCAGAGGTGGTTGACGCCACGCCAACTTAAGGCAGGAATGGTGGTTTGCGACAATGGCACCAACCTCCTCTCTGCCCTCCGACAGGGACAAATGACCCATGTGCCCTGTTTGGCTCACGTCCTTAACTTGGTGGTGCAGCGGTTCTTGGGCAGGTACCCGGGCTTACAGGATGTCCTGAGGCAGGCCAGGAAAGTCTGTGTGCATTTCCGCCGGTCATATAATGCCAGTGCTCGGCTGACGGACCTCCAAAAGGAGTTTAACCTGCCCAAGAACCGCCTAATCTGTGACATGCCCACCAGGTGGAACTCAACGTTGGCCATGCTGCAGCGGCTGCACACGCAGCAGAGGGCCATCAATGAGTACCTGTGCGACTATGGCACCAGGACAGGGTCAGGGGAGCTTGGTTTTTTTTCCCCACGCCAGTGGGCCATGATCAGGGATGCATGCACTGTCCTGTCACCATTCGAGGAGGCCACGAGGATGGTGAGCACTGACAGTGCATGCATCAGTGACACTGTCCCCCTTGTCCACCTGTTGGAGCACACGCTGCGTGGAATAATGGACAGGGCACTTGAGGCAGAACAGAGGCAGGAAGAGGAGGACTTCCTTAGCTCTCAAGGCCCCCTTTATCCAGACAGTGTTCCTGCGTGCCCGCCGATCACACAGGAAGAGGACGAGGAGGAGGAGGAGGAGGAGGAAGATTGTGTCAGTATGGAGGTGGAGCCTGGCACTCAGCATCAGCAGTCTTTAAGGGATCAGTCCCAAGGAGCACATGGACTTGTACGTGGCTGGGAGGAGGTGGCTGCGGACGTTGTTGTCCTTAGTGACCCAGAGGACTCCGGACCGAATGCCTCAGCAAACCTACGCTGCATGGCCTCCCTGATCCTGCAAAGCCTGCGTAAGGATCCTCGTATTCGTGGTATCAAGGAGAAGGACCAATACTGGCTGGCAACCCTCCTTGATCCACGTTACAAGGGTAAGGTTGCGGACCTTATCTTGCCATCGCAGAGGGAGCAGAGGATGAAACATCTTCGGGAGGCCTTGCAGAAAGGTCTGTGCAACGCATTCCCAGAGACTGGGAGGTTACAAACTCCTGTTTCTGGACAACGTGTTGCTGAGGCTTCGGTCAGTCAAAGAAGGAGCGGTGGAGAAGGTGGCCGTCTGACCGATGCGTTCAGACAATTTTTTGGTCCGCAGCCCCAAGGTATGATCGGTTCCAGCAACCATCGCCAGCGTCTGTTTTACATGGTGCAGGAATACCTAGGGGCAAGATCAGACTTGGACACCTTTCCCACCGAAAATCCTCTGGGTTACTGGGTCTTGAGGATGGATCACTGGCCAGAGCTTGCACAGTATGCAATTGAGCTACTGGCCTGTCCTGCATCCAGCGTTCTTTCGGAACGCACATTCAGTGCTGCTGGAGGCGTGGTAACCGATCACAGGGTGCGTCTGTCCACCGACTCGGTCGATCGTCTGACCTTCATAAAAATGAATCAGTCTTGGATCACCACCAGCTACCAAGCACCTGATGCTGATGTAACCGAATAATTTTTTTTGAAATCTCAGATCCCTTCAAAGACTGCCTATGCTGATGCTGAGTGACTATCCCTGAGTAATTATCCTCTTCCTCCTCAATCATCACGCTGATAGCTTGTAAGAACATTTTTGGTTCTGGGCGCCACCACCAGTGCCTAAGGCACAATTTTTCAGCCCCTGTTTAACAGGGGCGTGTAATTACAATTTTTGATGTAATACTTTGCAGCAGGGCTCGTTCCTGCATTCCAACTAGAGTGTCTGTGAGGGGTTGCAGTGTTGTGGCACCAGCACCAGTGCCTAAGGCCCAATTTTTCTGCCCCTGTCTAACAGGGGCGTGTAATTACAATTTTTGATGCAATACTTTGCAGCAGGGCTCGTTCCTGCATTCCAACTAGAGTGTCTGTGAGGGGTTGCAGTGTGGTGGCACCAGCACCAGTGCCTAAGGCCCAATTTTTCTGCCCCTGTCTAACAGGGGCGTGTAATTACAATTTTTGATGCAATACTTTGCAGCAGGGCTCGTTCCTGCGTTCCAACTAGAGTGTGCTTGTGAGGGGTTGCAGTGTTGTGGCACCAGCACCAGTGCCTAAGGCCTAATTTTTCAGCTCCTGTTCAACAGGGGCATGTAATTACAATTCTTGATCTAATATTTCACAGCAGGGCCCTGTGAGGGCTTACAGTGTTGTGGCCACAGCAACACCTAAGGCCCAAATTTCTGCTGAGTATATAGGGCAGGACCCTACTTTCAAACATCTAACTTACAAACGACTCCTACTTGCAAACGGAAGGAGACAACAGGAAGTGAGATGAAATCTACCCCTAGGAAGGGAAATTCTCTCCTGTAAGAGTTAATATGGGAAAATAATTTCTCCTTTCCACTGATGCTTTCCAATCCTTGTTCCACAAAAAAACCCAAATTTTCAAAAAACATTTTTCATTGGGACAAAAAAGTGAGGTGAAATCTTCTGAAGAGGAGGAAAGACAGCAAAACAAATGTCACAGGGGTGATAACCCTTCCCTATGTTTTCCAAAAAGCTTAAAAAAGATTTTTTGGCTGGAGCTAAACACGTTAAAAATGTACCCGTTCAAAATTACAAAGAGATTCTACTTAACAACAAACCTACAGTCCCTGTCTTGTTTGCACCGCCTGTATACTGCTGTTCAGAGTATATAGGGCCTTTCCTTATTTTAATTTGGGTGCGGGGTTCCCCTTAATATCCATACAGGACCCAAAGGGCCTGGTAATGGACTGGGGGGGTACCCATGCCGTTTGTCTCACTGATTTTCATCCATATTGCCATGACCCGACATGACATTAAACCCGCAAGCAGTTTTAAATGAGATTTTTTCCTTTAAAAATGACATTTGGTGCAGGGACTGTTCTAAACATGGGAAACACGCGTCACTTTACAGGCATACTATAGACACCCCCCAGGTACGATATTTAAAGGAATATTTCACTTTTTTTTTTTTACTTTAAGCATCATTAAAATCACTGCTCCCGAAAAAACGGCCGTTTTTAAAAGTTTTTTTTGCATTGATACATGTCCCCTGGGGTAGGACCCGGGTCCCCAAACCCTTTTTCGGACAATACCATGCAAATTAGCCTTTAAAATGAGCACTTTTGATTTCGAACGTTCGAGTCCCATAGACGTCAATGGGGTTCTAACGTTCGTGCGAACTTTCGGTCCGTTCGCGGGTTCTGGTGCGAACCGAACCGGGGGGTGTTCGGCTCATCCCTACTAAAGAGTATGTAGAAATCTTGACAGAAAAGTCTTGAGAAAAAGAAGGAGGTAAGCTTCTCTTAGTAGAGAGATGATGTCCATCACCTAGAAATACTAGCAAAAAACTGAGGCTTGCTGCTAGTGGAAGGGGTTAAAATTATAATTTTTGTTTTTGTCAGTGTCAAATCACCTGAAGGTAGCTGCATGAGGGCTGTAGTTAAGACTAAAGACCCTGTGTCCTATACTGTACAATTAAGAAAAGAGGTGGGGAGGCTTAAGATCGTTTGATGGTAAAAAATGCTAGCCCGACTCCAAAGTGGGGTGACTTTCAGTGCGACTGGTCCAAATCATTTGGTGGAGGGGGATTACGGTGTGAGGTTGGGCTTGGCCCCTTAGTTCCAGTAAAGGGAACTTTTAAGGCGTCAGCATACCAATACATTTTGGACAATTTTATACTCCCAACTAGACATGTGCGTCGTCAACAAATTTGTTTAGTTTCCTTCCATTCGGTTTCGTATTAGAATTCATTTGTTTTTCGTAATTCGTGTCCGAAATTTCCTACGAAATACGAATTTTCGTTAGGTTCGTTAACTTTTCCTAACAATTACGAACGTTCGTTATGATGAATTTATCATTATGAGGGGCTCCCACCATCCCTGTGCTGTGTTGACTTCCTAGGTTTTTAACTTTTAGGTTTGTTAACTTTTCGTAAACAATTACGAATGTTCGTTAGAAATTTGGATCCGAAATTCGTAAACGAAATTTCATATTTCGTACAAAATTCGGAAGCGTAGCAATTTCGGATCCTCCCAAATATACGAATTTACGGAAATTTGTACGAAACTAATCGCACATGTCTACTCCTAACTTTGTGGAAACAGTTTGAGGTTAGCCCTTCCTGTTCCAACATGACTGCACACCAGTGCACAAAGCAAGGTCCATAAAGACATTGAGGAGCAAATTTGGGGTGGAGGAACTTGACTGGCCTGCACAGAGTTCTGACCTCAACTCAACACCTTTGGGATGAATTAGAGCAGAGACTGCGAGACAGGCCTTCTCTCCAACATCAGTGCGTGACCTTACAAATGAGCTTCTGGGGGAATGGTCAAACATTCCCATAGACACACTCGTAAACCTTGTGGACAGCCTTCCTAGAAGAGTTGAAGCTGTTATAGCTGCAAAGGGTTGGCCAATGTAATATTGAACCCTAATAATATAGTGTATATGCGGCTGCGCTTTGCAGTCCATTACATTTCTTTTTACCGGTTCGGGTGCGATTCAGGTGTGAATTTTCCCTGAATTCGCACCTGAACCAGACCCAAAAACGCACAGGACCCTTTTCAAAACCACCCAATGGCTAGCCTGCACATGTGTGAACCAGCACCATTGAAAGCCGGTCACACTCACATGTTATGCAAATTTGATGCGGTTAAAAACGCATCCAACTCGCATATATGTGAACACAGCCTTAGACATATGTTATGTTAGGATACATTACACTATTGTCCCAAATGACATTGCCAGGTGTCACGGAGAGAGCTCAACATTTTGCTATGGGGCCCCATGAGCTGTAATTATGCCCCTGACTTTGACACCAACTTTTGCAAGAGTTGAACAAATCGTTTGAAATCTACAATATCTGATTAATTCTATTTCCACACTCACAGGCATCCAGGACCTTCTTTTTGAGGGTTGTATAGAGTACTTTTTGATCTTGGAATGATGACACCACACAAGCAAAGAGAACACCAGACCATAGATGTCTAAGGTTTAAATAAGACAGGTTCCAATATAAATAATAAAAAATCCGGGGCATGATGGGGTGGTGATGTCATAAGGGGCGGGGTCATCGGGTGACATCACCCGGTGACCACGCCCCATGCCTATATAAGTCATTGTGCACCGCGCACACGGCATTACATCGGAAGAAGAGAAGAGGGAAGAAGACGACGGAGAAGACTGGACCAACGCTAGCAAAAGAGCGGGAAAAAGAGGAGAAGATAGCGGAGGAGCTCGGCAGAAGATACCGGAGAGCGGGAGAAGAACCAGAGAGCGCGGAGAAGTCGGAAGAGACTCCCGAAGTCAGAAGAAGACCCCCGGAGCTGCCTAATGAATTACTTTAAAAACCTGTCTAGTGTGTTTTTTTATTGGCACTTTTTTTTCTAGGTGAATGGGTAGGGGTACGATGTACCCCATACTCAATCACATAGGGTGGGGGGCCGGGATCTGGGGCCCCATATTGAATGGGGGCTCCCGGATTCCGATAAGCCCCCCGCCCGCAGACCCGACAACCAACAGCCAGGGTTGTCGGGAAGAGGCCTTCTCCTCATCAACATGGGGACAAGGTGCTTTGGGGTGGGGGGGCCGCAGGGTGCCCCCCCGCCCCAAAGCACCCACCCCCCATGTTGAGGGCATGCGGCCTGGTACGGTTCAGGGGGGGGGGGGCGCTCGCTCATCCCCATCCCCTTTCCTGACTGGCCGGGCTGTGTGCTCGGATAAGGGTCTGGTATAGATTTTGGGGGGATCCCCATGCCGTTTTTTCAGCGTAAGGGGTTCCCCTTAAAATCCATATCAGACCGAAGGGCCTGGTATGCTCTTGGAGGGGGAACCCATGCCGGTTTTTTATTTTTTATTTAAAATTTGGTGCGGAGTTCCCCCTCAAGATCATCAGAGCACAAGTCGCATGCCAAAGTCGGATCATGCAAGACGGCGATCTGACTTTGATCCGACTTCAATGATAGTCAATGGGCTGAAAAAGGATCAAAGTCGGACCAAAGTAGTACAGGGAGCATTTTCAAAGTCGAACCGACTCGTGTCGGACCAGTTAAGACGGCTCCCTTAGGGAAACATTGATTTTTACACGTCATGCGACATGAGCTCCCAATGTCGGAGCGTTTCTCGCACCAGTGTAAACCCGGCCTAAAGGTGAATCAAGTGCCTATAGATAGCTGCTATGCGTCAATTACAATCGCCTAATGTGTGAAAAAACCTGTACAAAAATAGCAAAGAAAATGCAGCGCTCTGCAATAATAACCTTAATGATAAAAAAGTACTATTACAATAACATGAATACTAAAAAAAAAGAATTGAATAAAATTTACTAATTTTCATTGCACCATATTTTATATTAAATTCTCTTTTTTAGTATTGATGTTATTGTAATAGTACTTTTTTATCAGTAGCCTTCCTGGCGGTTTTCTCGAGTGTGGCTCGGGATTAAAAATCAGGACCATTAGCGGTAACCCCTGAGCCACACTCGGGATTACATCGCAGGATCCTGGTGTGGCATTACTTACCTTGTCCCCGGGATCCTGCGATGTCCCCCGCAGTGTCCGCGGGCTGTGTCCTCTGCCCGAAGCCCCTCTGTGCCAGGCTCCGTTCCCTGCGAGCGTCGCGACGCACGGGGGCGGAGCCTGGCGGCAAATTCAAAAAAATGTCAAAATCATAACACATACAGTACTGTAATCTTACAGATTACAGTACTGTATGAAATAATTTCACATCCCTTTTGTCCCCGGTGCTTTGGCCAATGCCCTGCATGCAGTTTTATGTGATATATACTGTTCTTTCTGCCTGGAAACTGGAGATTGTCCATAGCAACCAAAAGTGTCCCTTTACGTCAAAAATGGCTTTAGACCAGCTAGAAAACAGCGATAGTAAATTAGAACACTTGTAGAATTGAGCGATAGTGAATCGTGGGGAAATTTATTTTATTACTATTTTTTTTTATTTTTTTTAATTATTTATTTTTATTTATTATATTATAATTTATGTTTTTGTGTTTCAAACTTTATCATACCCGGGATATCTACTAGACTCTGCAAAATAATGGTACCGCTTTCAGCACCTAAAATCCGAAATAATCATACCGCCAGGGAGGTTAAGGCTATTATTGCACAGCGCTGCATTTTCTGTGCTATTTTTAAGACAGGTTCCACCTATGTACTCCCTAAGGCCCCTTTCACACGGGGTGGATCCGCTCAGCAGAGGTTCACTCCTTTAAACCCCGCTAAGCCGAAGGGTAACAGGTCCATCTCTGCTCACTGTGCAGGGATGGACCTGTCAGAGCTCCGCTGTCCTCTATGGAGAGATCGGATGAAAACGGACAGCCTGTCTGTTTTCATTCGATCTGATCTGCTGGACAGATGGCGAGGTTCTAATCATTGGCGTATAATTTTGAACACCTGATGCTAATTTCATGGATTAATAGTGGTGGCTGATGTAAGAGTGTACTGTCTTTTTCCATAGGACAAATCTGCATTTTTGTTTATGTAGGTTATGCAAATGAATATACATCACTTCATCTGCAGGCACTATTTGAATAAAGATCTAATGTTTGCCAGTTCAAACAGTTGAAAAGGTGAGTAATTGCTATGTAGTATACTCACTTTTTTATACAACTGTAAAATAGAAAATTGTTTCCATGAATATTTTTTCCAATACATTTTCATTGGGACAGGTATACTTTCAAATCACGTGTGCCGGCTGTACTTCCCGCTTAGTAGTTTTCCACAATAATTATGCTAGTTTGGTTCAGGCAGTTAACCTCTAAATACAATACAAACATGAAAATATGACAGAGCTAATGTTAAAATTCAGATAAAAATCTCGGAGTGTATACTAACTGAAAGTATTACCCTAGTATTACCCTTGTATTTTTTTAACCACTCGCTGACCAGTTGCCGCAGTTACACTTGGCTTGGCTGCACAAATCACCGTACCGGTACGGCGGTTTGTGCACTAGCTTCTGTGGGCACACACCAATTGGCCATAGGTGGAGCTACTCAGCAGGTCCGGCGGACTCGATGTCCACCGTCTACCCATGATCATTCCCTGCAGAGACAGAATGGGGATCTGCTGAAGTAAACAAGGCAGATCTCCCTTCTAACAGGGGATTACACTGAGATCCTGTCTTTCTGCTATGCAGGAAGATGGATCTCTGTGTTATCCCAGGCAGCCCATCCCCCATACAGTTATTAAACCCACCCAGGGAACACAGTTAACCCCTTGATCGCCCATGGTGTTAACCCCTTCCCTGCTAGTGTCATTAGTACAATGTCAGTGCATATTTTTAGCACTGATCACTGTAATAATGTCACTGGTCAATAGTGTCACTGGTACTGACCTATCCGCCGCAATGTCGCAGTCCCCGCTAAAAATCACTGATCACCGCCATTACAAGTAAAAAAAATAAAATTAAAATGCCATAAATCTATCCCCTATTTTGTATTACGCTATAACTTTTGCGCAAACCAATCAATATATACTTATTGTTTTTTTTGGGTTTTTTTTTTTATCAAAAATATGTAGCAGAATACATATTGGCCTAAATTGATGAAGAAGTTAGATTTTTTACATTTTCTTATTGGGTATGTTTTATAGCGGACTATAAAAAAATAAAAATGCCGTATCGCAAAAAATGGCCTGGTCGTTAAGGGGGTAAAACCTTCCGGGGCTGAAGTGGTTAAAGTGCATCTGTGCCCAAACCCTGGATTTTTACATATTTTTAGCTAGTAGTAAACAAGTTTTAAAACAAGCTCTCACTGAACTTTGTAGCCCCATGAACTGTAAAGTAATTCATCCTCAAAGATCACAACAGAGAGGCAGAAGTCAGGTTTCTAACACCTGCAATTTGTTAATTTGATGGTTGGCAGGTCAAGTTTCTGATTTGTTTCAATAAGGCATGCTGCGTGTATGGCTACAAACTGCACCCCACCCCTACTCCCCGTGGGGGGGGGGGGGTTGAGGGGCGCAGTTTGGCATCTTCGTGCTGAGCACCGGATGACCTTGTCCCGGCACTGGCCGGTCAGTGTCATTGGGCACAATAGGAGACAGTAGCATTTGTATGCCCACAATAGTAGTTATATGTATGCAATAGCAGTTATATGGACTCAATAGCATCTTGCACAACAGAAGCTATATGGGCACGACAGCATAAAGATGTAATTATGCCCATATAGAATTTAAAATTTTCACTGGCTTAAGCCAATGCTGCACCATGCAGGTGTAGTTTTTTTTGTAATTGATTGATTGCCTAATTGTATGTTTATTTATACCTTCACTTGCTGTGGTCGCCCGCAGCATATTTTGCATGGTTTTGCATGTGGTTCAGATCGCCATGGCAAAACCAGGTACACTCTCCCCCCTAAAAACTACCAAATGTGGCAGTGGAAGGAGGAAGGGTGCAAAAAAGTGGAACTTCCCCTTTTGGGTGAAGCTCTGCTTTAACACTACCACAATCAGCCACAGAACCTGTGTAATTAATATGTGTTCGGTTTTAAAGGGATGAGGTGACCCTAGTGACATCACCTCATCAGGCTTTATCAGCTGTCGCCAAGCGCTTTCTCCCTGCTGCAGCGCTGCAGCCGCTGTTGACTGACACAGGTAAGATCACATGACATGACCCTAAAAAGATGCCCCCCCCTCCTGAAAAAAGTTCTGCGGACGCCCGTGCTGATGCCATGGAAAAGGGAAAAGGACCTGAAATTTCTTTTGTAAACTTTGAAAAATAATTTGTCCACAATACCGCAGCTACAGAGGGCTTGTTTTAGTCCTCATTCACATGGACATTTAGGAGCAAGCTACAAATTCCTGTTGGAGACTCAGTAGGGTCATCAATGCATGTGTGCTTGCATGCCAACAGCTACAAATGGCCGCGGGCGCTGTCATCCTCTCTTTGCTTTTTAGGAGGATTCCCATCCACAGCTGTTTGTAGAAACCCAACTGAGTCTTCTGAAGAATAGTAGTGTGCCCCTAAACACATCTGTGAATAAGGCCTTAAAGTGCTGTTATTGCTTTTTCAGAATAAATAATTTAACACTTATAGTCTTGCCATGTATTTACATTAAAGAAAATGTGCACTGAGGGAAACACATGGGTGAAATGCTGACCCGTTACTGAAAATGCTAGTTACATACCTCCCAACATTTTGAGATGGGAATGAGGGACATCTACTAACAAATGTATGTAGGCATAGGACACGCCCCCTGCCACACCCCCTTAAAGGAGAATTAACCAAAAAAAAGGTTAATTAAATCCACAAGGACTTTTTTTTTACCACTACTATTCCTTTATATTGTCTTTTAAAATGTACAAATGCAGCAATTTTATATACAACTATATAGATCAGACCAAAATGAGGGACAAATGAGGAGGAATGAGGGACAGAGGGACATTGCTCCAAATCAGAGACAGTCCCGACAAATCAGGGACAGTTGGGAGCTTTGTAGTTACCTGGCTGACACGTTGCAAAAAGTGATTTTTGAATTACTGACCCTGAGTGTGTTTGTATCTCAGGAGTTCTATCTTAACTACCTACATGCTTGCCCTGTGTCTGGATAATAAGGAGACTTGGAGTGAATATTACCTGCCCCTGGGAGCCCGCTCTGTCGCTCGGTACCCCTGTAGGGGTGTTCATCTCTGGTGAGTGGGGTATCACTGGGGGGTAAGCACCTGAAAGTCACTGTTGGAGTGTTAAGCACGGAAGTCACTGCAGTGTGTCCCCAAGGATATAATCAACAGTAATTAGAGTGTTTGAACTGTGTCTTCTCAATCTGGTCGTTAATGGATGACCCCCTGCATGGACTTTTTATGAACTAATGATTGCTGCTTATGTGGATTTATGGCTGCTGTAGGCTCTTTTTTATATAACTGACAGTTAACCCACAAGTAGTTGTCAACAGGGTGTCACTAATAAGTTTCTCATGATTCATAATAAGTTGTTGTGGTTCACATATGATATGGTGTCCAAATACTTTTGGAAATGGTAGGAATCACCCTATACACATATGGTAATGATACACGGGACCACAGAATTACCATATACACACGTAATTAATTAATTTCTAGCAAAAAATTTTATCACCACCTCGGGCGCCATTTTGTCCCAATACTTTTGAGTTCTGAGGAAATATTACATATTTAATTTTGAGTTGGTATACCACATATATTTTTTTCCATTGTTTATCTCATTCACTACGAACATTTATTATTATTTTTTCTTTATTATTTTATCCTTTCCTTCACTTCAGTAGTATTTGTTTGAATTTTGCATATATAATTAGACTGTATCACGAACACCTAGCTTGGGTTCACTCACTATTCCAGTCCACTTCACCCAATCACATTGAGGGCAGCGCCGTCTTTATTCCCTTATTATTTTATATTCTGTCATATTGGACCCCCTGGGGTACTAATTAGGAATAGGCAGCAGCTCTCACACTGTCCTAAGCGCGGACTCTTCTACTTATATTAATAATGAGACACAGATCATAATTTATTATAGATTATGCAAATATTATATATTTTTATCCTGACAGATTCTCTTTAAGACCTTGATGACCGTTTCCATCTTTAATATAATGTAGGCTTTCCAATGTGTTATTTTTAGTTAAGTAAATTGTTTATTTATCTCAGCTCCTTGGTTGTAAATGACGTGCTTCACCAACTGGTTAAACAGGCTTTGCATCTTGTAAAGAATTTAAACTGTTATACCATCAACATCTAAGAGATTGTGTAGGTATGTACAGTTTACCAGTCAGGACCATAGAAAAAGGAATTGACATTTTTGAGGATATGTATGAAGCTGTATGATTGTCACAGTCACCAAGCATTCACTGCAGCTGAATCCATTTCTGTAATTTAAAACACAACTACCCTGTTTCCCCAAAAATAAGACCTAGCGTGATTGTCGGTGATGGCTGCAATATAAGCCCTACCCCCCAAATAAGCCCTAGTTAAAGTCCTTGTAGGTCTTATTTTCAGGGTAGGGCTTATTTGGGGGTAGGGCTTATATTGCAGCCATCACTGACAATCACGCTAGGTCTTATTTTCGGGGAAACAGGGTACCAGGAAGATTCACCTGTAGTGAATGTTTGGTGACTGTCATAAATATACATCTAAATGAATCATTTGTGGGTCATGGTGATAGAAATGTTGAATATTTACATTTTAAGCTCAAGATATTTTCTCATGATTCATTGTCTGTGTACAGGCATTGACGGAGTTGTCAAAAAAATTATTGAGAACCCCAATGAACTGTCTGCACTAAATCAATCCTAAAATATGATTTGATCTTTGTCTAAGTCAGCAATTTACAAAGTGTTGTTTGCTTATCATGGATGGTATGCAGGGCAGGACTTAGGGTGGTGGGGGGCCCCTGGGCTTGAGTCAGTTTCGGGCCCTACCCTTCTATACATATGCACAGCTCTATAAAACAGAAGTAGAAAAGGACAAGGTCCGCCAGACTAAGGCCCCTTTCACACTGGGGCGGTGGGGGCGTCGGCGGTACAACAGCGCTATTTTTAGCGCTGCTGTACCGTCGTTCTTGCAGCTGTATTCGGCTGCTAGCGGTGCGGTTTTACCCCCCGCTGGCGGACGAAAAAGGGTTAAAATCCCTCGTACAGCACGGCTATAGCTGCGGTATTGCCGCGGTATAGCCGCGCTGTCCCATTGATTTCAATGGGCAGGAGCGGGGAAGGAGCGGTGAATACACCGCTCCTTCCCCGCTCCAAAGAAGCGGTTTGCAGGACTTTTTTCACCGTCCTGTCAGCGCACCGCTACAGTGTGAAAGCCCTCGGAGGCTGTTTAGGGGCGGTTTGCAGGCGGTATTTTTAGCGCAATACCGCCTGCAAACCGCCCCAGTGTGAAAGGGGTCTCAGTGCAGTATTAAAGAATTTCTGTTTACAGGGCGTCCCCGGGTTACGAACAAGATAGGGACTGTAGGTTTGTTCTTAAGTCGAATTTGTTTGTAAGTCGGAACAGTACCTTTTTTAAGTTCAAATCTAGTCTCAGAGACAGGATGTAAACCCAAATCAACAGAGAAAGGCAACCGGATGGCAGGGGCGGCATGGTTAGTTCAAATATGTTTTGTTTCTCTTATTTTTTTACTTTATAACTTTTTTTATTTTTGTTTATTTGTAGCTTGTCTTTTACTTTATTTTTATTTTTGTATAATTTTCTTATTTTTAATATTATTTTTCTTATTCTTTACTTTTTTTAATTACTTTTTTTATTTTATTAATTTAATTATTACTGTATTTCTTATTTTTATTTTTTTTATCAATTTTTTTTTCACTTAACTTTATTGCTATCACACAGGAGAAAACAATTCCCTGTGTGATAGCAATTGGAGGTGACAGGTTCTCTTTATTGACCCTGTCACCTCCAAAAACAGGAGTCCAGGAGCACAGCTGAGCACAGCTCTCCCCTCACTGTTTTCATGGCGGCAGCGAGAGGTACACTGTATGGCACAGCAGGGAGATGGATGGTGAAAGTCCGAGTCCAGGCAGGCTGGCCGGCCGGCTGCGGTGCACCTCGGCGGGGCAGCAGCGCAGGAAAGACCGGGGATCCTGGAGGCTTCGTAGGCCGCACTAGGCCGGACAAGGCCTCGGCCGCGACGGGCAGTTTTAGCGGCCTGGCAGGCCACCGGACCATACCAGGCCTGTGGATGGGCAGGCAGGATGACGAAGGGGGCCCGCAGCCAAGCCAGGAACGGAGGAAAGGCTCACTCCAGCAAGGAGAGGAAGATTCGGCCAGCAATGACGTCATTCGGGCCCCGTTCGTAAGTAGGAGTTGCTCGCAACTCGCATGTTCGTAAGTCGGGGACCCCCTGTAATTGGACAAGACAAAACAGCCAAATGGCTACTCACAAAAGTAGATAATATATAAGCGTATAAGTGGGGGATACTGTACTGGTATTCATCCTGGGTCCACAATTAATAAAAGCAATAAAAATGGATAAAATGATAATTACCGTATTTATCGGCGTATAACACGCACCCCAAGTTTAGGAGAGAAGTTTAAGGAAAAAAACTTTTAGGAGGGAAGTTTAAGGAAAAAAACTTACATTTAAATGCCCATCAATGCAGCCTTATCAGTGTCCATCTGCAGCCTTGTCAGTGTCATTGCAGCCTTGTCAGTGTCAGTGTAGTCTTGCCCCAGTGTCATTTGCAGACTTGTCAGTGTAGCCTTGATCCAGTGTCATTGCTGCCTTGTCATTGCAGCCTTTCAGTTTAAAAATGGCACCGTTGAGATACAGAGCCGGCTTTCGGACGCTCTTGTGGGCTCTCGGCGGCTTTCAGAATGGAGCGGGGCCCCCTATTGGCCCGGGGCCCATGGGCTTGAGCCCCGTCAAGCCCAATGGAAAGTCCGGCCCTGATGGTATGCATACCTCCTAACTGTCCCTTTTTTTGGAGGGACTATCCCTCTTTGCTCCTCCGTTGACACTCTTTTTGGACAGATGTGTAGACCTCTATAATAAATGCAATACTTAATCAGTTACCAACTGGCCCATAGCCAAATGATGGCTGCAGGGCGGTTGTATAACTCTGGGAGGACGTACTATGACGTGATCCCGGAAATCCACTCCCGCGCGCCCCCCGAGGCGCGCACACACTAACGTCCGTGACCGCCGGGTCACTGATCGCAGCCGTTTACCATGTGATCGCTCCGTCAAATGATGGAGCGATCACATGTAAACAAACTGCCGTCATGTCATGACGCCGGTTCCTCTCTCCCCTCTCTGTACCGATCGGTACAGAGGGGGAGGGATCGGATGGCAGCAGCACTGTGGGCTGGATGTGTAGTGCCCACAGCGCTGCTCTGTGACATGTGCAGTCACATCCATGGATCCATCCATCCATGCTCAGCCATCCCTCCATGCTCAGCAATACCCTGCAATACTCTGCAATGCCTCGCAATACTCTGCAATACCCCGCAATACTCTGCAATACCCCGCAATACTCTGCAATGCCCTGCAATACCCTGCAATGCCCTGCAATACTCTGCAATACCCCGCAATACCCTGCAATACCCCGCAATACTCTGCAATACTCTGCAATACCCTGCAATACCCCACAATACTCCACAATACCCTGCAATACTCTGCAATACCCCACAATACCCTGCCCTACCCAACCATACTCAGCCATACCCAGCCATATTCTGCAATACTCGGTGATACCCAGACATACTTTGCCATACCCAGCTATACCCAGCCATGCTCAGCCATGCTCAGCCATACTCGGCTGTACTCGGCCTCTGTATATGGCCAGGCTGTGGAAGTCTCGCACATGTGGTATCGCAGCTACAGGCATCATTCAGATATCAGCTTTTTCAGCCGGCGATTTCCTACACCATAAGAATGATCATAGCGGCTGTTCCACTGCTTGATCGTTCTTACGGGAGGCGAGTGGGGACATCCCCCCACCTCCCGCCACCCTCAGGTGCTTCTACCGACTCACCGCTACGATCAAAGCCAGGATTGTTTTTTTTTTTCAGGCTTCCCAGCCTAGAGGTGAGATGTGGGGTCTTATTGACCCCATATCTCACTGTAAAGAGGACCTGTCATGCCATATTGCTATTACAAGGGATGTTTACATCCCTTGTAATAGGAATAAAAGTGATCAAAAAATTGATTTTTTGGACAAAAGCGTCAAACTAAAATAAATAAAGTAAAATGAACAATAAAAAAAATATTTTTTTTTCCCCGTGTCCCTGTGTTCTCGCATGCAGAAGCAAACACATACGTAAGTCCCGCCCACATATGAAATGGTGTTCAAACCACACATGTGAGGTATCGCTGTGATCAGTAGAGCGAGAGCAATAATTCTGACCCTAGACCTTCTATGTAACTCAAAACATGTAACCAGTAAAAAATTTTAAAGCGTCGCCTATGGGGAATTTTAAGTAGCGAAGTTTGGTGCCATTCCACGAGCGTGTGCAATTTTGAAGGTTGACATGTTAGGTATCTATTTACTCGGCATAACTTCATCTTTCACATTATGCAAAAACATTGGGCTAACTTTACTGTTTTGTTTTTTTTAAAGCACAAAACTGTTTTTTTTCCAAAAAAAAAACACGTTCGAAAAATTGCTGCGCAAATACTGTGTGAGATAAAAAGTTGCAACGACCGCCATTGTATTCTTTAGGGTCTTTGCTAAAAAAACATATATAATGTTTTGGGGTTCTATGTAATTTTCTAGCAAATAAATGATGATTTTTACATGTAGGAGAGAAATGTCAGAATTGGCCTGGGCACTCCAGAACGCCTGAAGGTGCTCTGTGCATGTTGGGCCTCTGTATGTGGCCATGCTGTGTAAGTCTCACACATGTGGTATCGCCGTACTCGGGAGTAATAGCAGAATGTGTTTTGGGGGGGTAATTTGTGGTATGCATATGCTGTGCGTGAGAAATAACCTGCTAATATGACAATTTTGTGAAAAAAAAAGAAAAAAAAATCTTGATTTTGCAAAGAATTGTGAAAAAAAAATGACAACTTCAAAAAACTTATCATGCATCTTTCTAAATATCTTGGAATGTCTTCTTTCCAAAAAGGGGTCATTTGGGGGGTATTTGTACTTTTCTGGCATGTAAGGGTCTCAAGAAATTAAATAGGCCGTCAGTACTTCAGGTGTGATCAATTTTCAGATATTGGCACCAAATAATATACACCGATTTGTGTTATTTTTACCAAAGATATGTAGCGGTATAAATTTTGGCCAAAATGTATGAAAAAAAATACTAATTTGCAAAATTTTATAACAGAAACAAAGAAAAATGCATTTTTTTTACAGAATTTTCGATCTTTTTTCTTTTATAGCGCAAAAAATAAAGAACCAAGCGGTGATTAAATACCACCAAAAGAAAGCTCTATTTGTGTGAAAAAAAAAGGACAAAAATTTCATATAGGTACAGTGTTACATGACTGAGTAATTGTCATTCAAAATGTGAGAGCACCGAAAGCTGAAAATTGGTCTGGTTATTAAGGGGGTTTAAGTGGCCAGTGGTCAAGTGGTTAATTACTAAAAGTGTTACTGTACAATAAACAGTTCACTTAAACCTTTTCATCATCCCATTATTTTTAAAAAGCCATAATAAAGGAAACATAGTGATGGAAAAAGCACTTGTGGGTTCAGCCAGCCATTTTTTGCTTACTAGTTCTTCATGGGCCACCTAACTAGTAACTTGATTACATAGTTTGTGGTAAAGAGTGTACCTCTTTCCCATTTCAGAGTTTTGGGAGATATGGGTATGTACCCATTCTTCACGTGGAATGTAGCATGCTTCAAAAATGTGAGGTAGAGATTCCAGAAGACATGTAGTGCTTGTGAGTCTCCAACTGCAGGCTATCATTTTTTTCCCCTCTAAAGTGAGGAAAGGTACTGTAGGTTTACCAAAACGTTTTTTATTTTGTTTTTTTTTTGTTTTTTTGGATAAATTAGGGAAAGTTTAACCACTTAAGGACCAGGCCTATTTTTTAAACTTGTTGTTTACAAGTTAAAATCATTTTGTTTTATTGCTAGAAAATTACTTAGAACCCACAAACAAAAAAATAAGACAACAGTAAAGTTAGCCCAATTTTTTTTATATTGTGAAAGATGATGTTACGCCATGTAAATTGATACACAACATGTCACGCTTCAAAATTGCTCGTGGAATGGCGACAAACTTTTTACCCTTAAAAATCTCCATAGGCGACGTTTAAAAAATTCTACAGGTTGCATGTTTTGAGTTACAGAGGAGGTCTATTTCTCTCGCTCTAACGACCGTGGTGAGACCTCACATGTGCGGTTTGAACACCGTTTTCATATGCAGGTGCTACTCACGTATGCATTTGCTTCTGCCAGCGAGCTCAGCGGGACTGGGCACGTTAAAGAAAAAAATCCTTTTTTTTTTTCTTATTTATTTAACTTTTTTATTTTTACACTGTTCTTTTAAAAAAAAAAATTGTGTTACTTTTATTCCTATTATAAGGAATGTAAACATCCCTTGTAATAGAAAAAAAGCATTACAGGACCTCTTAAATATGAGATCTGGGGTCAAAAAGACCTCAGATCTCATATTTACACAAAAAAAAAAAAAAAAAAAAAAATGTTGTTTGAAAAAAAAAAATCCCTTTAAGAGCTATGGGCGGAAGTGACGTTTTGATGTCGCTTCCACCCAGCAATGGTATGGAGCCGGGTGGGGGCCAACTTCCCCTCACTCAGCTCCATGCCAAACAGAGGACGGGATCCGATCACCTCAGCCTCTGCTGGCGGCTCCAGAGGGCACTGTAGAGAGGCAGGAGGGGAGGGGGCCCCCTCTCCCGCCACCGATAAAAGTGATCTTGCGGTGAATCCGCCGCAGAGACCACTTTTATCTTAAAGCGGACCGCCCGATGAAGAAGTGGATACCAGGGTTATGGCAGCTAGCTGCTGCCATAACAACAATATTCCACTTCAAAAAGAGCTGCCATGTAATGACGGCTGGCTGTCCGTAAGTGGTTAAAACCCCTGTGGGTTTATTTTTTGCTGTCTGTGGCCAGTTTGGGAGATTTCACTTCACTTCCTGTTGCAAACACAACATTGATTTTGATTTTCTGTCTTGGTGAGAATGGTCACCAGGATATGTAGACAAGGCAAACAGCAGTATACATTTGACAGCGGTTCTAATCCTTCTCTACTCTATTCAAAACTAAAATAAAAGAAATGGTTTGGCAATATGCTTTAAATAAGATTTGCAGGCTAAAGAAGTCTCCATTTTGGGGCTATAGCAGTTATTGTGAAAAGAGTGTCCTGTACCAGGCAAGTGTACTCAGCCAGCTATTTGTTGTGTCTTTAGGAGTAGGCCAAGCCTTAACATAGGCCCATTAGTGAATTCTATTGTGATTCTAATATTATCTACCGCTCATCCCTGAAGAAGGGGGAGGCCCTTTCCCCAAAACGTGATGGCTGAGTTTGATGCCCTTTACCAATAATCGTTTCAAAATTACCTTTAAAGTGGTTCTAACAGTGTGGGCTGGAGATACCTATGGGCGGTACTATCAAAGTTTGGGTTTGGAAATCGCTTTATAGCATGGGTCAAACTGTTGTATGCCTCCCCAAGGGCGACTATCAGGATGTCAGGTAGGATGTCTCATGCGTTTGCTCTGAGCAGGGGCACAAGGCAGGGATGCCCCCTGTCTCCCCTGCTCTTTGCCATTGCCATTGAGCCATTGGCGGCTGCAGTAAGGGTTAGTCAGGGGATCACGGGCTTTAAATATGGGAACCTCCACGAAAAGATTATGCTGTATGCTGACGACATGATGCTTTTCCTGGGGGACACTACAATGTCTTTGGCGGAGGTGACCAAAATCATTACTGGGTTCGGCCACTTTTCTGGCCTGACAATTAACTGGTCTAAATCGGCTCTGATGTTGCTGGACGAGGGGGGAGAGGTGAATTTACCGGATTCCTGCTCGGTTCCCGTAACATCATCATTTAAATATCTAGGCATACAAATTTCACCTAAACTAGCGGAATATTGCCCCTTAAACATACACCCCCTGCTATCCAGATTTAGGGACAAAATCAACACATGGAACAGGCTCAAACTGTCACTGGCGGGCAAAGCAAATTTAATAAAAATGATTCTAATGCCACAGCTACTCTATTTTTTACACAACTCCCCAGTAGTGATACACAAGATTTTTAGAGTGGTTAACACTCTTTTCCGGGGACTACTGTGGAATGCAGGCACACCTAGAATCAAGCTGGAACAGCAACAAAACCCTAAGGACAGCGGAGGGCTGCAACACTTGGTTGGATCCATGGACCGGGACCCTGCTGGCTCATCGGCGCAGTTAATGCTGATTGGGACAGGAGCGGAAACAATCCCGCTAGGCCTTGAGGCTCAGTTGTTTCACAAGTCCAATAAACTAACACCCACTCTTACTTTAATACAGAAAATCTGGAACAAGGGAAGGCAGCTGCAGGAAGTGACAGGTTTCACGGAATACAGCCCAATATTGGGGAATCTTTCGTACGTCGAGTTAGCAAAGTTGCAACAGGGTCCCAAATGGCGTTCATTTGGTGTTATCCTTTTATCCCACATATTTAGAAATGGCAAGTTGCTGACGTTTTCAGAGCTACAAAATAAATACAACCTCCCAAATACTATGTACTATTCTTATATCCAGCTCAAACATGCGGTGGACACACAGGGAAAAGCTGCTCCTTGGACTCTGTCAACCACCCCTATTTTTCATTTGATACAGTCCAGCACAGAAACTAAAGGATTTATCTCATATTGCTATCAAATGCTATTGATGCAACTTTTGAAAGCGCACCCGACTAGGGCACCGTCCCTATGGGAGCAGGATATAGGCCCAATTACGGGAGATCAATGGGAAGAAATTCTGCAATCCACTAATATATGTTCTCTCAATGTGGCCCAAAAGGTATCCCAACTATATATAGTACTTAGAGTGCATTACACCCCACTTAAACTTTACAATATGGGTAGGAGGCCTGATCCTATATGTAGTAGATGTGAGCGACATCAAGGTGATCTCATTCATCTACTATGGAGATGTCCAAAACTCCATAGGTATTGGAGTGAGGTTATGGGAACACTTAATCAATTGTTCCAGACTAACATTCCCCTTGACCCAATTCACTGTATTTTAGGAGTCCTAGAAGATATTGTCCCGGAAGAGATGACTAGAATAGCACTCACTAGGGCACTGTTCCAGGCACGCAAACTTATATTGCTTGGCTGGAAATCGACCTCGCCGCCATCAGTGAAATCTTGGATAACGCATATGGGTAACACCTTGATTATGGAAAAATACATTTACCAACATAGAGGCAGCTCCAATAGATTTGAGAGGATCTGGGCACCATGGTTAGATACCCCTGGACTGAGTCCTAGGGAGCTGGTAATGTCCAGACTGTTGCAGTGTCCCGGGGGGGGGGGGGGGGGGGCCATGAGGTTCTTTAAACGATTGTTGACCGTAGAGTGGTAGAGCATTGAAATGTTACAGGATTTTCGGTAATAAATGATGATTGGAATGTACTATTTACATGAATGTATGTTGTTGCATGATGCTTGTACAATGGAAGCTATGTAAATTTGTTCAATAAACACCTTTTTGATTTAAAAAAAAAAAAAAGTGGTTCTAAAGGCAGAAGGGGTTTACCTGTGGTTGTAAACTCTTACATATACTTAGTGAAGTGACTGGCCTAAGGTAATACACAGAGATTAAACAAATCCTCGTACATAAGTTATACATGTTTATCTGCAGTCTTCTCTACATCTGTTCAAATCCAAGAATTTATAATGGTGGTCTGAGGTGCCAGAAAAAAGGGGGTGTAGAGCTGAAATTACACACTGCAGAGCTCAGTGAGGAGAGCTTTGAGAGCGGATTGAAGAGAAGAGACACACTCCCTTTACACACCACACAGGAACAGAGCTGAGGCTGTCAATCGCAGGCTGTGTGCTGGAGATCCCTCCCCTTTCATCCCTTTTCTCTTGGTGTCAGGAAAACTCGTGAGAAGTCACTCATGCAGATAGCAGAGGAACAAAGCAGCAGACAGAAATTACACTTAGTTCTCTGGATTGAGACAAATAAATACTATAAAGGGATATGCATTGTTCATATTTAATGTCTGATGTTTACAACCACTTTACTGCATTAACATAAAAAAACCTTCTGAGTGCAGCTCCCTCTTATACTTACCTGAGCCCAATCTTAATACAGCAATGTGTACGAGAGCAGCTGCTCTTTCCCTCCTCACAGGCTCAGAGACAGCATACATTGGACTAAAATGTGGTACAAATGAAGAGGGATGGTCAGCAGCTACCTGCCTGTTGCTTTTGATTCCCTTAAGTAAACCCCAGAAGGTCTGAACCACTGGTTGCTCTGGTCATCCTAGCCCCTGGCTCTGGCTATCCCCTTCCTGCATCATATGCCTACCTAGTATAAAAGCCAACAATTTCAGTAATGGGGCAGTAGTAACTACACAATCTAGGGAACATAGTATGGCTATAATGACAATATTCTCTTTCCCTTTAGACCTACCTGCACCTAATTTAGACAAGCATTTGTGCCAGGATGGGGGGGGGGGGGGGGGTGCGGGGGCCAGTCCATTTGTAGCATGTTGCATGTTACACCCTGAATATGGGTGTAACATGTTATTAAAGGTGAACTTATCCTTTAAGACCAGTTCTGGGTTGGGGTACAGAGAGAGATGCCAGTACTAAGAGTGGGGCATGTCTGTGCTGGGAATCTGTCATGTATGGGACAGTCTCCTGCAGAACTGTATCCCTGCCCCAATCAACTGTCAGCTGGGAGATTCCTAGACTAAAAACTAAATGTAGACATAGGAGCTGAGGGACTTGTTCCCCCATCAGGTCTGCTTTACTTTTGACAGCAAACAGCAATGGGTGGATACAAAAGTTGCTATTGAACTTATATTGAGTGGAGGCCATCGATTATCACTGCCATGCGGCGTCAATCAAAAGTAAAGCAGACCTGATGGGGAACTAGGCTCTCAGTTCCCCATCAGGCTTCACCCGCTCCTAGTACAAAACTCCTTGGCAATGTGCCAGTCAGTGTGACGGGCACAGTGGCCGGGGAGGGAGGGGGGGGGGGAGAGTGCACCCAGTGTCCAGACCTCTAATATTTCTGCCACAATTGGAGTGTATACTGTCACCAAAGGGCTTATCATCCCCTAGGGCAGTGATGGCGAATCTTGACACCCCAGATGTTTTGGAACTACATTTCCCATGATGCAGTGTAGTAGAGAATAATGGGAAAAGTAGTTCCAAAACATCTGGGGTGCCAAGGTTCGCCATCACTGCCCTAGTGACACTACAAAAAAAAAAAAAGTGCTTCAGAATATATATGATTTGGGGGTCTTTTACAAACTCTGAAAAATGATAAAATTAAAAACGTCAAAAATGGTCTGGCCACCTGAAGTGAAAAATGGAGAGTAGGGCCTGTTTGCAAAAGGGTTAATGCGCTATTCCTTTTTTCTTCTTGTTTTTGGCAGGAGTTCCATTTTAATAATGCATAGGACTTCCTTTCCTTAGATACTTTTGCTACTAGAAAGTACTTCAGTTAAAAAAAAAAAAAATCAAAGGTAGAAGCAGATATCGTAGTAAATGAATGTACAGTATATAAAAATGGTATGCTAAATATACTTAGCTTTTTGTCCATTGAACATTATGGGGAACAACATGCTTAATCTGATTTTTAAATGCTGACGGCTGGTTGTTCTTCACTGGATTGATGTGGAAGAGTAACCATACTTCGGGTTTGAGATAAATACCTTTATATGCATCCGAATACTGTACAACAAACATTTTAATTTAATCCCTGCTTTCTGCATCCTGTGTTTGTTTTACCACAGCACCATTAACATTTTCACATCCCTCTTTTTATCCTGTTCTGGTTCCTGCACTCTAGTCAGCACAATTTCCTGTTCCATAACTCACACTGAGAACATCACAAATCTATTCTGACATCTGCCCTGAGTTCTAACTCGCATCTTTTCATCTAAGATCGTTCGCTACTAACCTGCTCATTGTTCTACTTTGTTGTGCCTATGTAGCTTTTATGATTTTGTACAATTGCAACCAGCAGACTTGGAAAAGTGTCTGGTGGATTATCGTTCCACCTTTTTATATTCAATCTAAGTTTATTGAAAGTTTTAACACACAGAATACAAAAAAAAAGAAAAAAAAACAGAAAACATGCCCTGGTAAGTTAGGACAAATACTAAAAAAAAAAACATACAAGCAAAAACACAATAAACAAAAATTAAATAGAGAAATACATTAAATAAATCCAAAATAGGAGGGGCAAAACAAAAAATTCACATAAAAGGTACATGGCATAAGAGTTGGTCAGAGTGTCCAGAAGCCCAATGGGCCAGGATACAAAAAAAATTAGTGATAAAACATAAGGCAAAGGATCAAAGCACAAACTAAATGGTAAAGGCCAAGTGTTGTAGAGAAACAAAACGTTAGATGATAATAGCACCTCCGTAGCTCCACCACTATATCAGTAAGTACAGAGAACAACCTCAGCAGTACCTGATTAACCAAAGCCCCACCGAAGTCCATACTTTGAGAAGAGATGAGTAAAAAGGATGAGAGAGGGGAGGGGGAGAAAGGTGAAGGAAAGTGGCACAGCCCAGTAAAAATAAAAAAAGGTCACTGAATATTATCCCTAACCTCCTGCTACCCACCTTATTGGGAGAGATATTGAAGATGTAAGAATTACATGTTTGTAAATATATATACTGTAGATTTTTTTTTTTATCTGTAAATAATATAGGGAACGTTAAAACCCATCAGTTTATTTTTTGCTGTTTGTGTCACACTGGGGAGATTTCTATTCACTTCCTGTCCTGGGAACAGAACAGGAACGGAGAGGATGTCTCTAGAACACAACAGGAGTGGAGAAGAAGTCTCTAGAACACAACAGGAGCGGAGAGGAAGTCTCTAGAGCACAACAGGAATGGAGAGGAAATCTCTAGAATGTGATAAGAGTTCCCCCTTTAGACAGTTGTCACTGAAATAGATGCCAACATTGGAAGATTTACCCTATCCTTTTGCGCTGCTGTTGACCGCATGTTGGACTTCCCATCACTTTCTGTGTCGGTGATGACGGTCAGCAGAAAATAGAGCGCTGTATACACAGCAATAAAGCTTGACGCTAATCTTTTCCTACATTACCCAAACCTAAAAAAACGCTCTCTTTTTAAAATGGTTAATACCAAGAAAGAATATTACTAAGCTGGGGCATATTTTTTTTTTTTGTGAAGGAGATTGCTAATTAACCACTGAGAGCCTTTTATTTCTCATGAATCATTATTAAAGCTCTGAAATGCGGTAATTACCGGTATATAGGTCAGTACCACAAAAGGCAACTTGTTTCTGGCACCTCCTTGAAATTCACAATTATCACCACTGACTGATTCTAGTTATAATTTTTTGTATACTTATACTTTGCCTATGCTTGTCAAAATAACTGTTTGCTTTATGAGAAACAGTGATGTATACTTTACCCATTCTCTTAATCCCACTGTCATACTGCATAATCTTTGGCTTTTCTGAATTTTACACAAGCTATGCAGGTGGCAAATGGCCACCTAGCTGCTGAGTGCTATATTGTGGAAAGTGTTCCTCTACACCAGGGTTATGGAATTCAAATTCACAGAGTTCCGGTCAGTAAAAATTGTCTTCCTGCAGGGGCCTGAGTCTCATATATATATATATATATATATATATATATATATATATATATATATATATATATATATATATATTATTTATATATGCACCCCAGTCCCCTTCACAACCCCCCTCTTTCCTTGCACCCCAGTCCCCTTGGCAGCCCCCCTTTCCTTGCATCCCAGTCCCCTTGGCAGCCCCCCTTTCCTTGCACCTCAGTCCCCTTCACAGACCCCTCTTTCCTTGCACCCCAGTCCCCTTCACAGCCCTCTCTTTCCTTACATCCCAGTCCCCTTCACAGCCCCCTCTTTGCTTGCACCCCAGTCCCCTTCACAGCCCCCCTTTTTCCTTACATCCCAATCACCTTCACAGCCCCCCTCTTTCCTTACATCCCAGTCACCTTCACAGCCCCCCTCTTTCCTTACATCCCAGTCCCCTTCACAGCCCCCCTCTTTGCTTGCACCCCAGTCCCTTTCACAGCCCCCCTTTTTCCTTACATCCCAGTCCCCTTCAAAGCCCACCTTTTTCCTTGCACCCCGGTCCCCTTCGCAGCCCCCCTTTCCTTTTCATCCCAGTCCCCTTCACAGCCCCCCTCTTTCCTTGCACCCCGGGTCCCTTCTCAGCCCCCCTCTTTCCTTGCACCCCGGGTCCCTTTGCAGCCCCCTCTTTCCTTGCACGCCAGTCCCCCTTTTCTTGTATACCAATCTCCTCACAGCCCCCCCTTCTTGTGTACCAGTGCCTTCACAGCCCCCCCTTTTTGTATACCAGTCCCCTCCATGGCTCCGCTTTCTTGTTTCCCAGTTCCTTCTACAACCCCCTCTTCTTTACAATCCCCTTTACATGAAAGCTCCCTCCCTTCCAGTACATCTCATTTCCCCCTTCCAATCATAGCCTCTCTCCAACATTTTCAACCCTACCTTGCACTGCAGTTGGTGAGCTGGGGGCGTGGTGTGTCTGGACAGGGGCTGGGACAGCCCAGCTTTTCCTGTTGGTGGGCAGGTGATTGGTTGTTGAGACTACCCTGTGTCCTGCCAGCAAGTCTTGTGAGCCTGGGCGGTCCTGCCCTCTGTTCAGGGGTGCTGTGCCCTCTGCCTGTCAGCTGCTGTAGTAATGCTGGGGAGGAGGTCATGAGCTGGGAGAGGACACCCAGGCTGCTGGATGACGGAACCGCGGTCCGAATAGAACTGTCATCCCATCCGGGTCCGGACCGCAGTCCATCATTTAGTGACGCCTGTAACCTAAAAAACCAAAAAGGATCTCAGGGCAGCAGCAGCTGATCAGGGCAGTGGGGGATCGATTGGAAGGCAATTAAGATTGCTGACACAGTCTCCTGTAAAACAGAAATGTTGCTTTGCCCAGCATGCTCTACAAGGTACTAAACTGTGTGATGTTTGCAATCAGCATACTAAAAAAAGCAATAAGAGCAAAAATAATGTGCGTGTGGTAAATTCAGCTTAACTGCACCATAACCTTGAACTGCAAAAAAGAAAAAAAAGATGAAGGTTAAAACTAGCAAATAACACATGAATTATATTTTACTTAATTGACCTTTATGTCTAGAAACTCACAGAATGGATGGTAGCTGTTGGGTATCAACAGAATGATACAGATGACCTGATTAACCTCATCTCTGCTTTACAATTAAATCTAATTCCGTTTGTAGTCCTTGGTGTTCATTTTAAAAAATAAGCACAAAAAAGTGTCCAGAATTCTTCTTTACGGGTATCCCTTTCATAAGGTTTTGTCTGGTTGGGATTCATGTAATAATTCACTGTGGTTACATCCATGTACATATGATGTCTGATAACAGATCTTTATAAATGCTTTGATAAATCTATAGATGGGTATAACATTAGAAATCATTGGATAGCTAGAAAGTCTACTAAATCAGCTTAAAAAGATAACCAAACCCCAAAAGCAAAATGTAATATATTGCAGCTTAGACATTGTGCTTGCGTTACATAGTTAGTCAGGTTGAAAAAGTCTGTCTAGTTCAACCAAAAAATAAAATAAAAAATACAGTCCCTTATACACAATCCTTCACCCACAGTTGATCCAGAGGAAGGCGAAAACCCCAGAAGAGCATGATCCAATTTGCTACAGCAGGGTAAAAAATTCCTTCCTGAACCCCTGAAAGGCAAACGGATTCCCCTGGATCAACTTTATCTCTAAATGTTAGAATCCAGTTATATTATATACTTTTAGGAAAGAATCCAGGCCTTTTTTTAAAGTAATCTACTGAGTTGGCCAGAACCACCTCTGGAAGGAGTCTATTCCACATTTTCACAGCTCATACTATGATGAAAACTTTCCGTATTTGGAGATTAAATCTTTTTTCCTCTAGACATAAAGAGTGCCTCCTTGTGCTCTGCGATTACCTTAAAGTGAATAACTCAACACCAAGTTCACTATATGGACCCCTTATGTATGTGTATATGTTGATCATATCCCCCTTATCTCCTCTTCTCAAGAGGGAATAGATTCAGTTCCTCTAATCCAGTGGTTTTCAACCTCTCTAGTGCCGTGAACCCTTAATAAAATTTCCCAAATTGTGGGGACCCCTAACAGTAAAATTATTTTCATAGCATGGGTTGTCAGCACCTAAGGCAAGACAACTAATTTGCGCCCCTAACCCACGGACATTTAGCGCTCCCTGAATCCCTTCCATTCATACAGTATTAAAACCCCTTATGGTACATTTTAGGATGTAACACTCTTTCTCTTTGTTCCTCTTTCTTTCCCTTTTATCACTCTCTATCCTAATTTCTTGTCTTTTTTTCCCCCATCCCTCTCTCTAGCCGTTTTTCCCGTTCTTTCTCTTGCTTTTTCTTTGTTCCTCCCCCCCTTTTTATCTTCCTTCCATGTATTCTCTATTTTTATTCCTTCTCTTACTCCTTGGTGGGGGGAATGGGATCAGTGGCAGTGCTGGTGAGGGGTGGGATTATTGGCAGTGCTGGGGGGAGTTTTGATCAGCTAACTTAGGTGCTCTTGATCAAGGTCATCTGCTGATCTGAGAACTGAAGTGGGGACTTTTAATGGCAACTCTAATCACAGGTAGTTACTGTGTCTCCATCTTCACTGCATCTTAAAGCAGTGAGACCTATGCAGAAATCAGGAGATGGGGTCTCCTCCAGCCCCCCCACTTCACATTCCTCACCAGTCAGCTGACCTCTAGTCTCTGCCCCCCAGCCATGCCGTGAACTGAATGGGCGGCCGCAGGCTCCAGGAACAGCCCAGCTAGGCGGTAACAGGCTCCAGGAACAGCCCAGGATTCGGTGACCCCTGGCAAATTGTCATTCGACCCCCAGCTTGAGAACCACTGCTCTAATCTTTCCTCATAGCTGAGCTCCTCCATGCCTCTTATCAGTTTGGTTGCGTTCGTTTTCTTTTTTTCAAGCAAAGAACATTTTTTTAGCAAATATGAAACATACCGGTTGTTCTTGCCAGAGATGCAGTGCCCTTGTCACTTTCTGTGAGCTGCATCAAGGACTCCCTAGATACTTTCTGTAATTTCCCAACTGCCCTGCAGTTTAGTACCCCATAAATACTTCCTACATAACATTTAAATTTTTTAACCATTGTTCAGGATGTGTTCAGTAACACAAGATGCCAAATTCAGAGTGCACCTTGGACAACCATTAAAACTTGCAGACAAAGTAAATATTGCAGAGTCTGGACTAGATCAGTCAGTGTAGTTTAGGTAGGATTGCCACTTCATCTCCGGGCCTTTTTTGACACTTTTCTTTAAAAATTCTGTATTTTTGCTAGAAATGTACTTAGAACCCCCAAACATATTTTTTTTTTTTTTTTTTAAGCAAGGGCCCTAGAGAATGAATTGGTGGGTGTTTCAAATTTTTTATGTCACACAATTGCTATTAGAAGAGATCTGACCACTGGCTCGGGATGACACCTGCAGGCATCCCAGTATACCCACCGAAAATCCAGTAACATTTTGATTTTGGCCCGGCCCGCCCCTCCCCCTCTTTATAATTACCCGAGCCATTATTCGATCAAGTGTTGTGCACGTCTGCAGCTCCTCTCTCCCCTCACTTCTGTGTCTCACTGGCTTTGCTGGGGCAAAGGGAGCCATTGGCTCCCGCTGCTGTCAATCAAAGCCAGTGATGAGGGTGCGGTGGGCGGGGCCATGTCCCACTGTTCATGGACGCAGCAGAAAGGTTCGGGAGCGAGCAGGCATGAGTGCCTCAATGGGAAGCACCTTCCCGTGGGAGCACTGGACAGAGAGGAGGAGGGCCAGCAGGGAACCCGAGAAGAGGAGGTTCGGGCCACTCTGTGTAGCAGATAAGTTTAAAGATCATTTAAAAAAAATAAATAAACACTTTACAATCACTTTAATTCACAACACAATAATGCATACTTCTTTCCCCGTAACAATCATTATTTATACACCATACATTACTTATAACAATCATTGTGGCAAATCTATGCATTACAGCTTTTTGAACTGACCTCTAATGCCCCGTACACACGGTCGGACTTTGTTCGGACATTCCGACAACAAAATCCTAGGATTTTTTTCGACGAATGTTGGCTCAAACTTGTCTTGCATACACACGGTCACACAAAGTTGTCGGAAAATCCGATCGTTCTGAACGCGGTGACGTAAAACACGTACATCAGGACTATAAATGGGGCAGTGGCCAATAGCTTTCATCTCTTTATTTATTCTGAGCATGCGTGGCACTTTGTCTGTTGGATTTGTGTACGCACGATCGGAATTTCCGACAACGGATTTTGTTGTCGGAAAATTTTATATCCTGCTCTCAAACTTTGTGTGTCGGAAAATCCGACGGAAAATGTATGATGGAGCCTACACACGGTCGGAATTTCCGACAACAAGGTCCTATCACACATTTTCCGTCGGAAAATCCGACCGTGTGTACGGGGCATAAGAGTATTGGAAGGCATTTTAGATTTTGAACTCCTTAGGTCAATGATGGCGAACCTTGGCACCCCAGATGTTTTGGAACTACATTTCCCATGATGCTCATGCACTCTGCAGTGTAGTTGAGCATCATGGGAAATGTAGTTCCAAAACATCTGGGGTGCCAAGGTTCACCATCACTGCCTTAGGTCATCTGAGCCCCCATTCCTATTATCTCTTACATGCTGTAATTTTGGCCCTTGTCCATACTGCACAGTAAAGCAGAACATGTTGGAGTTACATTGTTTAATAATGGTTAATAATTTCTTGTGGTCAACACATTACAAAATTTAGAATTTGTGTACTGGAGAGCAGAATTCTCTTCCAGGAGAAAAGGGGAATGTAAACTGACAAATTATGCTATTCTTAAAGACCAAAAGCCTATGAATGGCTAAGCAGCGCTCAACTCAACTTTGTTCCGGGAATGGGATGGAAAGTCCTTGTACCACTGCTGGAATACAGCACTCTTTACTGTATGTAGGTGATGCTACATACATTTTATACAGCACTCCCAGCAAGCTCATTTGTAAGTAAAGGAAATAAGAATGCTTGGGCCAGCTTGGCCCTAGCAAGCTATTTAAAGTGGTAGCCTGGGGAGGGTGTGACTTAATAGCACTGCGTGTCTATGGATGCACACAGCCTGGCTCAGAAGCACAAGCGCATGGGTGCCCCTTTAAAGGGAATGTTCACCTTTACAGAAAAATCTGTAAAGGTGAACTTACACAGGACCCCTTCCTCGCCCCCCGTCCCGCTGACCTGCAGCATGGCGATCTCCTGTTCCCGGTATAGCCGCCTCACGGCTCTGGGGCTTAGAAATCCCCAGAGCTTAATCTCCTAAACGTACCCCATCAGGAAGGGGATTTAGGAGCATTCTAATTGGTCGGTGCCGTCACATGGGCGGCGCAGACCAATTAGAACTCATGTAGACCGTCCTCTTAGCGGGGAGTAAAAGTACAAGCTGCAGGGATTTCTAAGCCCCAGACCCACGAGGCGGCTATACCGGGGCTCAGAACGGGAGATCGCCATGCTGCAGGTCAGCGGGCCTGTAAGTTCACCTCACAGATTTTTCTGTAAAGGTGAACTTACACTTAAGCACCAGACTTGCTAAGGAGGCACCCAGAGGAGGGGAGGAGCAAGCAGCGCTGGTGGGGACTGCAAGCAGAGCTGATAAGTATTCCATGTGCCATATCGCTGCACAGAGCAGGTAAGTATTAATGCTGTCTGTATCCATGGATGAACACGCATGCACAGATACCTCATTAACACCCGGCTGGCTAAACAGGCACCTGGAGGAGGGAAGGAGGGAGGCATTACATTCCATGTGCAATATAGTCCCATATAGCAGGTAAGTATTACAAAAAAAAAGCTGTATTTTATAACCCCCAAAAATCAGCCTCTTATATCACTTTAAAGCCACAAAAAAACGGATTTAAAAAAAGAAAACCAAAACCTTTTTTTTTTTTTTTAGATGCCCAAAATATTTTCCAGACTAAACCCGATGATCAAAATGAGTTTCAGCATTCATTTGCTTTTAGCAAACTATTTCCTTTATCTAAATTTTCTCTCTTTAGTTTGACAGTTTGACTAACACAAAAACATAACTGCTAGTAGCATGATAACCACCTCTTGCAGACAGTTGCCCCATTTTTAAATCCTTATCTTTCAAAAGAGAAAAGTGTCAAGTTTAGTATTCTAAACCTTCTTCCGTTGTCTTCTGTTCAGTCACATGATGCGCTGCTGCACAGGGTCCTCTTGTTCGTTGCTCTAGCGTTGAGTGGTCCTGAATGCTGCCAAGAATGGCACTAATGTCAGTATGTGAGAGCTGTTCCCTGCAGCAGTCTCCTGTGAGCTCAGGTCAGCATGATGATTCGCCCTTGAAAGTACAGGATTCCTTGGGCTCAAAGAAACCGTAATTACACTGCCCTTCACTCAACCCAATAGTAGAGCATTTTTGTAGTCGAAAAGAGGCAAATATTGTAGCAAAACCTGCTTTTTAATTAAGCTTTAAATTTATGTTTTAATTGTAGATGGAATTGTGCTTCAAAGAAACCCTCTACAGTAAAGCGGTGTAGGTTGCCACTGCTGATCTAGCTTTCTGAAAATGCTAGTTGTCTGGCTGTTCTGCTAATTCAATGATGTCAATATTTTCAGAGTCACTGACCTGGAATAAAGGTGCACATCAAAAGCTGTGCCTTTACTCTGTCTTTACTTGCTGCATGCTTTTGCTGAGGTGGTAATACAAAGTATCAGTCGCGTAGCATTTTGAGAATTAAGAGGGGAACTAATGGCAGCAGACTAAACTAAAGCGGCTAGAAAAAGGTGGCATGTCTCCTATGCATAAATACAATGGATCTTGTCAGAGGCTCGGGACTGCACAGGCATGTCAAGTGTTTAGTTAAGGCTGTGCATGAAATGCAATGTTATAAAGGCCATACAGAAGAACTTCCAAACAAGAACAGTGTGTGCTGTACAGGAAAGTTCTTTCGTGTTACATTTTCAATCAAATAATACAAAACTGCATTCGGCAGATTACCTCCCATTCCAGAACACAATTCAGCATCAAACAAACTAGATTGTTTAAGGCCTAATCTAACTACAGCTGGTGTCTTGTCAAGGGTTAGATTACACTGGTTGTAAACCCTCACATATAACCAGAGAATTGAACAGTCTCTGATGATACACAGATAAAACAAATCCTCCTACATTAGGTTTTACTTGTTTATCTGCAGTCTTCTCTCTACACCCCTTCAAAAAGGGCAGAAAATTGGTCAAATCTTTCTCCTGTCAGGAGCAGAGAGACTGCAGTACCAGGGCATGAGAGCCATTTGGAGAAAAGAAACACCCCCCCTTCACACAGAAGAATTGTGTTGTGAATAGACAAGCTCCTGCTTATCTCCCTCCCCAACACAAATTTTATCTCATGTGTCAGGAAAACTTGTCAGATGTGACTCATACTGATAACAGAGGAACAAAGCATCAGAGAGAAAAGACACTTAGAACTTTGAAGAGAGATAACACTAAAGATATACAGTATGTGCTTTGCTCAGATTTCATGACCGAGGTCTACAACCACTTTAAGGCCAAAAATGAATCTCGTCCGATTCTACATTACCTGAGAAGATTGTACTATTATTATATTTAAGAAGAAATGTGGTCATCCAACTACTGTTCCCTGCATTATCAGGTACTTTTTTTCTTTTTTGGCACTAGACAAAAGTTAAAAAACAAAACAAAACAAAAAAAAAAAAAACCACACACACACACACACCAAAGTGCCACAAATACCCGTTGATCCCGGCAGTGAAGTCCACCTAATGCATCTTCCAGTGATGGGGTGGCCATTATGCTGCACTGCTCCTAAATTCAGAACAGCATGGCCACTCTCATGTAGGCACGGTGAGATGACAAAATGTTCCAGCAGGTGGGGCTATCAAGATTGCCACTGCTGATTCAAGGGCCTGTAGCTGATCAGCACCTAGCTGCTGCACACAGGTTTTTTACCTTCATGCATTGGTGCCCCCATTGGAAGATCTCCCCTCTATTACTTTTCTGGGGACAACCTAAAATGTGAGATTTTTTTTTACTTTCAAGGACAATGGTAAATACGACAAAGTGAGAGGGCGACTTCTCCTTAAGCAGACAAATTAGAACACAGTCAACTCTGTCAAAAAAAATAAAAATAAATTTTGCCTTTAGTTATACTTTAAAGTGTTACTAAACCCACAACAGTAAAATCAGTTTGTATATGCAGACAAACAGTGCATTAAAGCTCTGCATTGTGCAAAAAGGCTGTTTGATCTGGCCTTCTCTGATCCCCCCCCTTTCTTTTACTGTCCACAATCCATCTGCTGATAGTACAGAGCTTTGGAGGCACTGCACATGCTCAGTTAAGTGTGTATTGCTAGAGAGTTTTTTTATAGTTATTTTTTTGGGAGGGTGCATGTGATTAGCACAGGGCCAATAAGCACTGTCTAGACAGAGGGTCAGGGGTCATGCAGCCTCATAGGACAGTCAGAGGAGAATGAAAACTCCTACAAACTTTAACCAGTGCTCGGCTGGGACACTGATAAAAGTCACAAGACTGCTATATATTGCTGATGAGAAAAGGTATTTAGCAGTTTATATTTACTAAAATAATTGCATTTCTATGTTCTGCGTACAGTGGGAGACCAGATATAGTGAATACAGGGCCCTGGGTTTAGTAACACTTTAAGGTTTTTTGCAGCCTATTGGTCCTCAGATATGGTGGCTGCATCAGTTTCAGAAGTCCAGAATACATTTATTCATATCATCCAGCACAGGGAAAGTCCACTTGCTCTTTTTATGCAGAACAGAAACCTTACTCAAGTAAACATATGATTGATGTATGTGTGAATTGGTAACAATACCTGTAATTCAAGATATCAAAATATAAAATCCAAACCTTCATATTTAATTTTTTTAAATAGTGCAATGAAAACTATGCAACAATAGGTAACGGACAACTTTTTAAAATTGAAAATATTGCTTGTGCCATAATCTTTGAGATAAAAGTACATTTTAAATATAATGTCACATAAAATCAGCCATTGACACAAAGCCATGTGTCACTCTACTGTATATGTATAATAACGATGCATAGAAGAGACACCAGTCCTAGAGCTTGTATGCCAAGGAACCAAAGCATTACTCCAAAAAATATTAAGAGAACGGGTTCCACAGTCCTTTCACCAAAATACATCCGAGAAAAGCCAGTTTCCAGAAGAATTTTATTGATTTCACCAAACAGAGTCCCCATTTTTTCATAGTCATCTTTCCTGATCTGTGTTGGATGGTTGTTCTGATCTGTTGGTGCCTGCAAGGACAGGTAGGAGACATGTTAAAATATTGTGCACAGCTATGTTCATAAAAGAACTGAAAATATATCAAGTATAGCACACTCTAAATGGAAAATTATGTACCATAAAAAAAACCAAAAAAAAAAACCCTTTCATTTAAGTTAGTTCTCTACGGTTTATAAGTACACAAACCAAACTAATTTCCCAGACTAAGAAAAAGGAAAAATACATTTAAAACCCAACTTTAAAAATGGCACACAACTATATGGACCTCTATAGAGGATTTCATAACCATCCATAAGATCTTTACAATAAGGCTTCTTTTACACAGAGTGGAGTCCGCTCTGATCAGCAGGGGATCCATGTGCAGATCTCCTCCTGAACTGGAGCTGAACAGGACGGATATCAGTTGGTTGTTTTACATATGTGCCCATCCCATTGGTGCCCGGCAGACACAGGCAGATCTGTGACAGCTCTAGGGATGGCTAGGTGTAAATGAACTTAACTGTCTCTTTACATTAGCTACCTTCAATCTGTTACGTTTAGGTCCACAAGAACATAAAATTATTTTTCCGGACCCGGACAGACTCGGCGGTTGGCAGATGTAAACTGACAGGATGTCCATTTACATCCCAATGTTCATAGGGCTGCAAGGAGCTTCTGGTCAAGTCTGCATGAAAAACTAACAGGCGGACCTAATTGGAAAGCCCATGTGAAAGGCCCCCTACATGTGTAAGCCACACACTACCATCACAAGCAATGTAGGGGGCTGCGATAATGCCCAGTTTTGCTCTACAACAATTATATAAGTGTTGTTCCATGAAATCATTTAGGTTTTGTGTTGACAGGTTTGAGGCTCGATTCACACCTATGCATGTTGCTTTTGAGCGTTTTTGGAGGTTTTTTTTTCATGCTTGCCACGTTTTTGAGCCGCGTTTTTGCCGCGATTTGCGTTTTGCGGTTTTTTTTTTTTACAGTTTTTTTTACAGTCTAAAAAAAATGTAAAAAAAATTAAAAAAAACAAAAAAAAAAAAAAACGGCAAAACGCACCAAAAACACACCAAAAACACTGCAAAAACGCTGCAAAAACGGTGCACTTGCGTTTTTGATGCTTGTCCATTGAAATCCATTACATGCAAAACGCTGCATTTTGCATGAAAAAAAGTCCCCGACCCTTTCCAAAAACGCAAAGAAACAAAAAAGCATTGATGTGAACATGTTCCATAGGAACCCATGTTAAAAAATTCCCGTGCATTTCTGCAAAATGCATCAAAAAACGCGCTAGTGTGAATCGAGCCTTAAAGTGGTTCTAAAAGGCAGAAGGTTTTTTACCTTAATGCATTCTATGCATTATGGTACAAAACCTGGGTTCAGCTCCCCCCCTTTCTTATACTTACCTGAGCCTCATCTCGATCCAGCAAACTGCATGAGAGATGGGGCTTTCCCGGGTCTCTCTATCCCCTCATTTGCACTCACATCAGTGGGAGCCATTGACTCCTGCTGCTGTTAGTCACAGCCTATGAGCCAATGAGGAGAGACAGCAGGGGATGCCATGTTCTGTGTGTGAATGGACAATGTCGAGACTGAGCCTGCTTGAGTGCCCCATAGCAGGAGCCTTGCTATTGGGGGCACTCGGCAGGGGTCAGGAGCCAGGACCATCAGCAGGGTACCCAAAAAGAAAAAAGGAACAGGTAAATATAACATGTTTGTTTATTTTTTTCAAATTAGAACCTTTAGAATCACTGTGAGCTTGTGTCAGTGGAATCAGTTTGACATCAGCTTCTAAGATCATTCAGAATTAAATTTACAAGTGCATTTTGTTTAAATATTATAGTTTATATTAACACTTACAAGGTAATAGTGGATAGTATAAGGTTACAGGAAATATTGCAGAGAAGAAGAAAGGCACCTTGCTTCAGACCAGGAGGAGCAGGAGAAGCATGGGGAGGGGAAGGGTAGGTAAAATGGGGAATAAAAATCCCTGTGTAAGCTCCAGAATAACTTGTCTGAGCTTACACAGGGCTTTTTCCAAGTTCCATGTGACAGTGCTGAGCCAATTAGGAAGCACCCAGTTCTTTCACCTGGGAGAAGGAGTGGGTCACATGCTCACTCATAGAAGAGGTATGGGATTTGGAGTAAAGGAAAGGCGAGTGTATGCTGCTGGAGGGGGGAGGGGGGGTGAAGCTTTTATTTGTCCAACACTGGCAAAAAATGGTCCATTTAAATGCAATAATATTTTATTTGAACACACCTCAAAAAAAAAATAATTTTTTTTATCATAGTCCTTTCTAAGTAGCAGGCTCTCTAGATTATACATTACGCATAGTGTGAAGGTTCCTGTGTCAAGAACTCCTATTCAAAAAGTATACAACTTATTATTATATAGTCAAATATAAAACGTTATTTATACCCAGCTAAGCTACAATTGCTGAAATCCCACATAATACTATGTATGCTCTAACAACTATCGCAGTATGATAATTGGCATGTGAGCCTTCCTGCATTGCTCAGGCAGGTGGCATGGTAGTGTTATCCAGGTTGCATGCAGAGCAAATATGAAGTCATCATCTGAAATGTGAATATATTTACACTGCAAGATCAGGAGGGTTTCCCAGGCCTTGGGAAAAATGCCCACTCCTCTAGCAAGTTACATAGACAAGACTTTGCTGTACACTAACTTATTCTAGCAAATGTACAATGTTATGGGGTATCCTCATCTTTTTTTATATTCCCTTTTAGGCCTCCTGTGCGCACACACACACACACACACACACACACACACACACACACACAAAAAGGAAGCCACTTTTTTAGATTGATCAGAACATATGTGCATTGTTGCATACGACTGCGTTCAGAGCCGTAAAATAAATATAGAAAAATTATAGGTTTGAGTGGAGCAATTTACGCACATGCATGTATATTGCAACATTAGGGGCTAAAAGAGGATGAAGAGGTACAGCGTGTAAAATAGGTATTGAACGCCTCACCATTTTTCTAAGTAAATATATTTCTAAAAGGTGCTATTGATATGAAAATTTTCAGCACGTCAGTAACGACCCATGCAATCCATACATACAAAGAAACCAAAACAAATAAGTTCAGAAATGAAGATGCCTCCTGTATGGAGAAACTAGTCACATGGATTGCTCAGGTGTGATTTTGGCCCATTCTTCCACACAGTCTTCAAATCTTGGCCTCTATGAACTCTAGTTCATTCCATAGATTTTCTATTGGATTCAAGTCAAGTCAGGTGATTGGCTGGGCCATTATAGTAGCTTTATTTTCTTTATTTGAAACCAATTGAGAGTTCCATGGCTTTGTGTTTGGGATCATTGTCATGCTGAAATGTCCACCCTCATTTCCTCTTCATCATCCCAGTAGATGGCAGATTTTTTATCAAGAATGTCTTGGTACATTTTTCCATTTATCCCTCTTTCAATGATATGATATGAAGTTTGCCAGTACTGTATGCTGGAATACAGCCCCACACCATGATGTTCCCACCTCCAAACTTCACTGTTGGTATGGGAGTGTTTTTGAGGTGATGTGCAGTGGCATTTTACCTCTAAACATGGTGTATATTATGCCATCCAAAGAGTTCAATTTTGGTCTCATCTGACCAGACTATATTCTCCCAGTATTTCACATTCTTGTCCAAGCTGTGCAGCAAACTTTAAACGAGCTTCAACATGCTTTTTCTTCAGCAATGGAGTCTTGCGCAGTGAGCGTGCATACAGGCCATGGTGGTTGAGTACATTACTTATTAGTTTCTTTGAAACAATTGTACCTGCTAATTCCAGGTCTTTCTGAAGTGGTCCTTGGCTCTTGGACAACTCTTCTGATAATTCTTCTCCTCAGAAATCTTGCGAGGAGCACCTGGTCGTGGCCGGATTATGGTAAAATGATGTTGTTTCCACTTCTGGATTGTGACCCCAACAGTGCTCACTGGAACATTTAGAAGTTTAGAAATCCTTCTGTAACCAATGCCATTGGTATATTTTGCAACAATAAGGTCTTGAGAGAGCTCTTTGATTTTACCCATCATGAGATGCTTTGTGTGACACCTTGGTAATGAGATCATTTTATAGGCCATTAGTTGAGACTGAACCAGCTGATATCAATTTGCACTGACAAGGGGCAGGATTGCTTTCCAATTACTGATAGATTTTAGCTGGTGTCTTGACTTTCCATGCCTTTTTGCGCCTGCCTTTCTTCATGTGTTCAAAACTTTTTCCCTGTATCATTTCATTACACATAACTTTATTTCTGAATTTATATGGTATTTTTAGTAAGGATTGCATGGGTTGTTACCGACGTGGTGATGTCAATAGCAGAATAATTAGATAATAATCTAATTATTCTAGGTAAATAATAATTTACCTAGAAAAATGGTGTTCAATACTTATTTTACCCACTGTATCTTCTGAATGTATACACGTACACGCATTTACGCGCCCATATGCAAGTACATGCAAGGTCTTTACAGAACATTTTTGCTCAGGGGTGCGTGTCCCCAAAATCACCCCCAGGTATATTCAGGGCTGCACACCTGCACAGATGTCACACTGGGACACAGTGGCTGTGTCTGAGCAGCTACATACCTCAGACATCTATGAGACAGCTGGTGTGGGCATGCACAAAACAACTGTGCATCCCCACGTCGGCAAAACACAGCCCTACACGGGTATATAGAAGTAATAGGCTGGGGAAGGAGGCCCTATATGAAAACGATCAGTAAAACTTAGTTTGTACCAAAATATCTACATAAGGGCCCTTTCACACAAGCAGACTGAACGGGTCAGCTAATCTGTTTTTCAGGCGGACCTCATCGGACCCTCCTTTTCTCCTCTATGGAGCGGCAGGTGTAAAACGGACATGTGTCCGTTTACACCCACCGGCATCCAATCTGATAAAAAACAGATGGATAGGTATCCGTTCCACTTCCATCTAGCAGTCAGGTGTAAAATGGACAGGCCATCGGTTTACATCCAATTGCCCACAGAGGAGAGTGGGCTGTGTCTGTGTCCGCTCCGCATACACAGACAAACCATCCGTCTGCTCAGTGGGGATCAGCGGACAGATTCCCTACTGAGCAAATGGCCTAGCAGAGCCAGCCCTGTGTGAAGGGGCCTAAAAAGGCATGCCATGCAAATGAAAGACTTCTGTTTAAGGCATATATTTAAAAGCCATGGCTGCCTTTAAGAAAAAAAAAAAAAAAAAATTGAAAAAAAATACAAACACAGAAAAGCCCAGATTAGAGTCAAGCATGTACAAAATCTGTACAGACATTTTCTAGGTGACCTTGTTTGCATATGCTTTGTGTAATATTTTTCTGAGCAGTAAGTCAATAATAAAGAATGTTACAGCCAAAACCTCTTTGCTGATTTTTAGTGCTGCCAAGGGTAGAGTTTGCAAACCAGGTTATGCATGCAAAATCTTTCTTTTAACTGACAGCTAATCACTACAAACAATGATCCAAACATTGTATTCTTTGCAAACAAGTAACATTTTCATAGAGAGATATAGGGGAAAGGGAGGGATCGTCAGCTTGCAGGGTTTGAAAACAATTTCCTAATTATTGTTGTATGTGCAGTTATAAGGCGATTCAATTCATTAAGGCGCTTTCACACTTGTATGACTTGTCCTTCGACTTGGGACTGCAAAGTCGTATGACAAGTCGAACCCCATGATTTCCAATGAGTACCATTCATATATCAGCAGCAACATCAGCCGATTGTGAGGCAGTGACTTACTGCAACAGAATGTCCCATTACTGGCCAGTAGGGATGAGCTCTATGTTCAGGTCAAACAGAAGTTCATATACATTTGACGACCTCCCATGCAATCTATTGGCAACAGCACTTGAAAGACCCACATCAAAGAAAAAGGCGGACTTCTCCTTGCTCCTCATCTGGGATCTCCAACCCCACTATACCTCCAATCCTCTCAAAAACCTGCACTGAGAGGAATGACGGTATAGCAATAGGTGTCCCAAGTACTTGCAGCCAATCTGCCATCAGTACACCTCCATCTGATTTTAGCAGGCAAGTTTCCCTACCCCAGTTGCTAAACCGTAAAAAGAAATTCGGTCCCAGCCATCCACATGCTCAGCGTCTGAATGCTAGCTTGGCCAAATTGCTAGCATTGCCACTGCTGCCTTTTCAGCTGGTAGACTCTGCCCCCTTTCATGAATTTGTGGAATGTGGTATACCTCAGTGGCAGGTTCCAAAACGCCATTTCTTTTCACGGAAGGCCATTCCGGCTCTCTAACGGTATGTGGAAGGCAATGTTTTGGCCTGGTTGGACAGGGCGGTCAGCAGTAAGGTGCATATTACCACTGACTCATGGTCTAGCAGGCATGGGCAGGGACGTTCCCTTTCCTTCACGGCGCACTGGGTAACTCTGCTGGCAGCTGGGAAGGATGCAGGACAGGGTTCAGTATTGTTGGAGCTTGTTCCTCCACCATGCCTCCAAAATGCTAGTGACGATTCTGCCACAGCTCTCTCCTCCACCCCCTTCTCTTCTTTTTGCTTCTCTATGGCCTCTTCTGCAGATTTGTCCTTTGAACCAGCGGTGCTCCGTAAGCTTTCAAGGGCCTACGCAAGCACTCAGGCAAAAAGATGCCATGCGGTGCTTGAGTTAGTCTGCTTAGGGGACAGGAGCCACCCTGGGGCAGAGATTCTGTCAGCTCTGCAGGGGCAGGCTCAAAAGGTGGTTGATGCCACGCCAGCTTCAGCCAGGAATGGTTGTAGGAGACAATGGCACCAACCTTCTCTCCGCCCTCCGACAGGGACACTTGAGCCATGTCCCATGTTTGGCACACGTCCTGAATTTGGTGGTGCAGCAGTTCTTGAGCAGGTACCCAAGCTTACAGGATCTCCTGAGGCAGGCCAGAAAAGTCTGTGGTCATTTCCGCCGGTCATACAATGCCAGTGCTCGGCTGGCTGACATTCAAAGGGAATGCAACCTGCCCACCAACCGCCTCATTTGTGACATGCCCACCAGGTGGAACTCAACGTTGGCAATGCTGCAGCGGCTGCACACGCAGCAGAGGGCCATCAAACGAGTACCTGTGTGAGTATGGCACCAGGACAGGGTCAGGGGAGCTTGGCTTTTTTTCGCCACGCCAGTGGCTACTGAACAAGGATGCATGCACGGTCCTGTCACCATTTGAGGCCACAAGGTTGGTGAGCAGCGACAATGCATGCATCAGGAATACTGTCCCTCTTGTCTTCTTGTTGGAGCACACGCTTCGTGGAATAATGGACAGGGCACTTGAGGCAGAAAAGCGGGAGGAAGGGGAGGACTTCCTCTCAAGGCCCCCTTTATCTAGATAGTATTCCTGCGGGCCCGCCAAACACACAGGAAGAAGAGGAGGATTGTGTCAGCATGGACCTGGAGGATAACACTCAACAGCAGTCTTCAAAAGGATGGGTTTCAGTCCCCAGAAACCCAAGGAGTTGTATGTGGCTGGGAGGAGGTTGTTACAGATCATGTGATCCTTAGTGACCCAGAGGACTCAGAACCAAATGCCTCTGCAAATTACGCTGCATGGCCTCCCTGATTATGCAAAGCCTGCAAAAGGACCCTAGGATTTGTTTTATCAAGGAGAGGGATTTTTACTGGCTGGCAACCCTTCTTGATCCACATTACAAGGGTAAGGTTGCAGAACTTATCCTGGTGTAAAAAGTAATTCAGCGCTGCCCTTAAAGATAGCAGCTAAACACAGCAAATTGGATAAATGGCAAAACAAAGAAGAACAAATAGTGTAGCGCTTAAAATATGACGTGACCCATAGGTCAAATGAGGAATAGTGAACCCAAATAGCACGTGAATACAAATGAACAAACTATTTTATATAAAAAAGTGAGGACTACAAAAACATTATAGTGAATGTCTAAAAGAAAACCAAAAATAGCAATAATCAGCATATAGTTCATAAGCTTCTTTTGAACAATTCAAAGGTTTCTTGTGAAGAACTTCATTGTGAATATCCCAACAGTGAACCAGGATGTGTAACTGGAGTGAAAGGAACCACCACCAAAAATATAGGAGGCTTACCGGAATGTTTGAACACACAAGAACATATGTTCTGTGAGTCAAACAGGCTTGTGTTGTATGTACAACCAATGGAAATGGACACTGGAACTTTCAGATGACTGGAATGGAAACTCCCGGCTATCCTCAGAATGGGAGATGACTTTGTGGGTTTGTCTCATAAAGGAACAGTGATCAGATGTTCATGGATGTAATAGGGATAGTTTTTAAGAGAGTAAAAACAAGAAGGGCCACATAGCGTAATTCCGTACAAAAATACATTTTAATGAAAGTTGGAAAAACTCACATTTAGCAGCTAAAATCAGCGCTTTAAAATCAAATGGCGGCAGTGGGGATCCTGGGAAGGTCACTAAAACCAACCAACTTGCTTAAAGCGGTATCAAACCAAAAGTATAATATTGCAGCTTACTGATGTCAATCAGAAGATGTGAGGACTATTTTTTTTTTTTTTTGTTTTCCCCCTTCGTTTTTACCTGGTGATCTGGCCAGTAACACACCTCCAGTATTAGTGAGAGACAACTCTGGAGGAAGGAAACTAACACTTTACTCAAAAGGAAAAAACTGTTTGCTGTAACTGATTTAGAAAGGATTTACATAAATAAAAAAAAAAAATAAATAAAAAAAGCTGAATATAAGCACTCCTGCCAGTGGTAAATGGTTTGTCTCTAAGCTGACACATCTGGAAGAGAGCTTGTTGTTTTGACAAACAACTTACTGGCTGGATCACCAGATGAAAACAATTTTTTTTTTAGAAACGAATGCAGCCATCACATCTAAGAATTGTCAAGTTGCACTACAAATGTTTACTTTTTGGGGCAGAAGTTTCTGGCTCTGGCTCGCAGTTGCACACTGAAAGGCAAAGCAGGATGGATCTTTCCAGCTGAGAGCTGGCAACAGGAGAGTAAAAGTAAGCATACTCTTTAGACCCCCAAGAAGTACACCAATCTCGGTAAAGAGCCTTCGTCGGAGGCTCTTTACCACGTGATCAGCCGTGTTCAATCATGGCTGATCACGATGTAAACAGGAAAAGTCGTTGATCGGCTTTCCCTCACTCGCGTATGACAGTCGCGAGTAGAGGAGAGGCGATCGGCGGCTCTCCTGAAAAGGGGAGTCTGCGCAGATTGTTTATCAGCGCAGCCCCCTCTCAAGATGCCCACACTAGACCACCAGGGAAGCCCCCAGGACCACCAGGGAAGCCCCCAGCATGTGGATGGCCAGGTACATCTCCCATGGCCATCCACATGTGAAAAAATATGCCCAAAATATGCCAGTGCCCACAAATGGGCACTGACTAGCACCTCTGTGGCACATTAAAAACAGGGATGCCCAGCAATGCCACCCATCAGTGCCACCCAGTGTCCATCAGTGCCACCTTATCAGTGCCCATTAGTGCATCCATATCAGTGCCCGTCATTGAAGAAGAAAACTTACTTATTTGCAAAAAAATTTAACAAACAAAGGAAAAAATAAATAAATAAATCGCAGAGGTGATCAAATACCACTAAAATAAAGCTCTATTTGTGGGAACAAAATGATAAAAAATGTGTTTGGATACAGTGTAGCATGGCCGCGCAATTGTCATTCAAATTGCGACAGCGCTGAAAGCTGAAAATTGGCTTGGGCAGGAAGATGTCTAAGTGCCTGGTATTGAAGTGGTTAAACAACATTCATTTATTTTTCTAATCATTACTGGGGCCAAATTAAAATATTCTCATCACAGCGCTTGAAAACAAACATTAAAAGGAGCAGGATGTAACATTATCGCAAACAAATGTCTGTTTGTGGTTTTTGTTCGTTAAAAAATTTG
>JBBDGP010001649.1:485000-515000 GCA_037952835.1 Lithobates septentrionalis | reverse complement strand
ACCCTGCAAGTTCCTCTGCTGGACCTCTCCTGCATCCATCCAGGGATCAGCACCTCAGCTTCCTTCCGAAGAATTCTGGGTTCCTGATCCTGCCAGCAGGCACCTGCACCCTTCCGCCGCCCTAGCAACCCTGTCTCAACCTCCAGGGACGCTAGGACCGGGACCGTGCAAGAGGCCGCCCTCGTCATTTCAGACTCCGCTGTAAGGTACGTGACAGTACAATCCAGCCAAAAAATGGAGTCTGAAAGGGGGGCCTCAGCTATGGACGCTCTGTGTCAACAGATCGCAAATCTCACTCAAGCAGTTCAGGGCCTGCAAGATGGCTACCAGCGACTTGAACAACGAGTGGAATCTCTCTCTCCAAACATCTCAGCACCTCGGACCACAGCACCTGCATCATCAACTCCAGTTTCTACACCCACAGTAGTGGTGCCACCCCCAGAACCACGAGTTCCTGCTCCGGAGAAATTTATGAGTGACCGCAGCAAATTCTGTGCTTTCAGGAATGCCTGCCATTTGTACTTCTTGCTTCAGCCCCGCACCTTTTCTTTGGAAAGTACCAAGGTGGGGTTCATCATTTCATTACTGCAGGGAGAACCTCAGACCTGGGCTCATCATTTACTGGAACAAGCCAGTCCCTTGCTGGGTACCATGGACTCTTTTTTGGATGAAATGGCCAAACTGTATGATGATCCCCAGCGTACTACCACAGCCGAGGCCAGCCTCCACACCCTCCAGCAGGGTCGTAGGCCTGTGGAGGACTATGTTACAGACTTTAAACGGTGGAGTACCGACACACATTGGAACGACACCGCTCTCCGTTTTCAGTTCCGTTTAGGGCTTTCGGAGGCACTCAAGGATGAACTAGCTCGTGTGGGGATCCCCGATTCCCTCGAAGAACTAATTCAACTGTCCATTCAGATCGATCGCCGGCTGAGGGAGCGAAGATCTGAAAGGACCAGCCAGTATCGGCCCATGTGGATGCTACCCAGGGTACCCAGTCGCCTACCTACCTCCACACCCCCACTATCTGCTCCTACCACTGCACCTCCAGAACCAATGCAGTTGGGTTTGCTTCGTGCACCCTTGACTCCGGAAGAAAAACAATGCCGTCGTATGAATAATCTCTGTCTCTACTGTGGGGGAGCCGGTCATTACGCCAATATGTGTCCCAACAAGACCCGTAAGTGTGACTCTCCTCTTCTTGATCGTTATGCATTAACTCTAGCAAGAACGACTCACATTGCTGTTCCTGTCTCTCTACAGCTTCCAGAAGGGGTGCTTCAGATCCAGGCCATAATTGACTCCGGTGCTTGCAGTTGCTTCATTGACCGTGCCTTTGCCCTGCAACACAACATTCCGCTGCGATCGAACATAAACTGTTCATCCGATTAGCTGATGGGTCCAACATCAAATCTGGGCCTATCATCCAAGAAACCCAACCTTTGCCTGCAGACATCTTACCCAATGACCAAGAACTGTTGTGCCTGGATGTTATATCCTCACCACTTTTTCCGATCATTTTAGGAATGCCATGGTTGCAAGCACACAACCCACAGATAGACTGGACAACCGGCCAGGTAGTCTTTCAGTCCTCCTACTGTCTCAAAAACTGTCTCCAGATCCTCCACCACACAGCTCCAGTTATTGGGTGTCTCAAACCAGTATCCGAATTCCAAGACCTTGTCCCATCCGTGTACCATGATTTCTTGGATGTTTTCGATAAGCAGAAAGCCGATACTCTTCCCCCGCACCGGGCCTACGATTGCCAGATTGAACTTTTACCAGGGGCAGAAATCCCATTTGGCAGGATCTTTCCTCTGTCAGAGCCTGAACTCGCAGTCCTAAAAGACTATGTGAATGAGAACCTCAAGAAGGGGTTCATCCGTCACTCAACATCACCAGCCGGGGCAGGAATATTCTTTGTTGAAAAGAAAGACCATTCGCTCCGTCCATGTGTGGATTACAGAGAGTTAAACCGGATCACCGTTAAAAAAATCGCTACCCCTTGCCTCTGATTCCAGAATTGCTCCAGAGACTCCGCTCTGCAAGAGTATTCACCAAGTTGGATTTACGAGGTGCTTACAATCTGATCAGAATCAGGGAAGGAGACGAGTGGAAAACGGCCTTCCGGACTCGTTTTGGCCACTTTGAATACCTCGTCATGCCCTTCGGATTATGCAATGCTCCAGCAACCTTCCAGCATTTTGTGAATAATATTTTCAGAGACTTTCTAGATCTATTCATGATCGTCTACCTAGACGATATCCTAGTTTTCTCAGCCTCCTTAGATCTTCACCATGTCCATGTGAAACAAGTCCTTCTGAGGCTAAGACAAAATGGACTCTATGCCAAAGCCGAGAAATGCGAATTTGAACGGCAGACCATCCACTTCCTCGGGCTGGTGATTTCTACAGGAGGTATGGCAATGGATCCTCAAAAAGTCGCAGCTATAACGTCCTGGCCACCTCCCACTGATAAGAAGGGGGTACAACAGTTCGTCGGCTTCTCTAATTTCTACAGAAAATTCATTAAAAACTTCTCCGGTATCATCATGCCCATCACCCAGCTCACCAAGAAACAGAACCGTTTTCAATGGACAGAGGCAGCCCAAGCTGCTTTCGATAAGTTAAAGGGACTTTTTACCTCAGCTCCGTTATTAAAGCACCCTGACCCCGCTCTTCCATACATCCTGGAGGTGGACGCCTCAGAAAGCGCCGTAGGGGCCATCCTGTCCCAGCGCCAAGGACCCAAGACTCTAATGCACCCTGTGGCCTTCTTCTCAAAGAAGTTGGGACCTTCAGAAAGGAACTATGATGTGGGGGACCGAGAACTGTTGGCAATCAAATTGGCTTTAGAAGAGTGGCGGTACCTCTTGGAAGGAGCAACACACCCAATACTGATCTTCACGGATCACAAAAATTTGGAATACCTCAGGACCGCCAAACGCCTCAGGCCTAGACAAGCAAGGTGGGCTCTTTTCTTTTCACGCTTTAACTTCCACATAACCTACCGGCCCGGCTCCAAGAATGTGAAACCTGACGCGTTATCGCGTATGTTTACAGAAGTTGAAGTTCCACCTCAAACTGATACTATCCTGCAGGCTGGAAATTTTCTACTTATTCAAACCGACCTAATGTCACAGATCCGTCAAGCATCCAGGGAAGTCTCTCCGTCTCCAGATACAGAGCTTCAGGAGAACGATGGGCTCTATTGGCGGGGTAATAAAATTTTCATACCACAGAATTTACGTGCTACCATCCTACAAGTGTGTCATGTCTACCCACTGGCCGGCCATTTTGGGGGATACAAAACCATGGATTTGATCCGGAGACATTTCTGGTGGCCTAATTTAGCCAAGGACTGCAGGAAATATGTTGGCTCATGTTCAATCTGTCTCAGGAACAAGAACAGCAAGAACAAAGCATGGGGACTATTAAGACCTCTACCCATTCCTGAGAGACCCTGGGATAAAATCGCAATGGACTTTATCGTAGAGCTCCCTCCATCAGAGGGGTTCTCATCTTTTTTTGTAGTGGTAGACCGCCTCTCCAGGATGTCACATTTCATCCCTATGAAAGGGACCCCATCAGCAACTGAAACTGCTAAAGTCTTCGTTAAAGAGGTTGTTAGACTGCATGGAATCCCTAGTGACATCGTCTCGGATCGAGGAGTACAGTTTACTTCAAAATTTTGGAAAGCACTGTGCGAAGCGCTGGGTATCAAATTCAACTTTTCTTCGGCTTATCATCCCCAGTCCAACGGACAGACTGAGCGTACCAACCAAACGCTGGAGCAATATCTGCGTTGCTTCACCTCCTTCTCCCAAGAAGATTGGGCCTCACTTCTGCCGCTGGCAGAATTTGCATTTAACAACTCTGCTCATACCGCCACCAACCAATCACCCTTCTTCTCCAACTACGGGTATCATCCTTCCTTCTTGCCTACATTGATTCCGGACTCTCCTTTGCCTGCAGTTCAGGACAGATTAAATTTCTTTGCTACCAATAACCAAGTGTTAAAAGATACCATTGCCAAAGCACAAGAGGTTAATAAGAGGTTCTTTGACAGGAAGAGGAGAGGAGAACTGGATTTGAAGGTTGGTGATCGTGTGTGGCTGTCAACTTTGAATCTAAAACTTACCTGTCCATCCAGGAAATTGGGACCTAAATACCTAGGACCCTTTCCGGTCAAGAGGAAAATTAATCCAGTGGCTTATGAGCTTCAACTTTCCGACTCATTTAAGATTCACCCTGTGTTTCATACCTCCTTGTTGAAGCCTGATGTGGTTAATCCCTTTCCTGGTCGTGAAAGAGGGCCCCCAGAGGCCATAATGGTAGATGGGGAAGAAGAGTTCGAAATTGAGACCATTGTAGATTGCAGGAGAAGGCGGGGACAAAATCAATATTTAATTAAATGGAAGGGTTTTGGTCCAGAAGAAAACTCCTGGGAACCAGAAGCGAACCTCCATGCCCCAAGACTCATACAAGCTTTTCATCGTGCTCATCCGGAAAGGAGGTCTCAGGTGGGCATCCGGAGGCTGCCCTTAAGGAGGGGGCAATGTCAGAGAACCATCACAAACGCTCGTTCCCGGTGCCAGCCGGACGTACGTTAAGAACGAACGAGCGAGCCCCCGACTAGGCACGCACGTAATGCGATCGTACGAACGAGGGCACGTCAGCGCGTGCACGCTCGCACACCAACGAATCACGGCGCAAGGCGCCCTATTTAAACGATCAGCAGACTAGCATCAATGCTGGATTGTCTCACCTCGTTCCTGAACCCTTGCTGTTGCCTTGTTTACTTGACCCTGTCTTGAACCTCTGCTTGCCTTGACTACCCTCTCGGATCACCCCTACATCTCTGCCTGCCTTGCTTCCTGTATTGAACCCGGCTTGAACTCCTGACTACGGCTCTGTCTCCCGATTCGGTACCCCGCTGCCAGTTTGTTGCCAACCTCCACCAGTCCCTGACCACGTATCTGCCGATTGTGTACCTCGTTGCCAGCACGTTGCCAACTCCTGCCTGCCTTGACCCTGCAAGTTCCTCTGCTGGACCTCTCCTGCATCCATCCAGGGATCAGCACCTCAGCTTCCTTCCGAAGACTTCTGGGTTCCTGATCCTGCCAGCAGGCACCTGCACCCTTCCGCCGCCCTAGCAACCCTGTCTCAACCTCCAGGGACGCTAGGACCGGGACCGTGCAAGAGGCCGCCCTCGTCATTTCAGACTCCGCTGTAAGGTACGTAACAACATGCGCGAGATCGGGGAGAGAACGGGCGATGCATGCTGGTCGCTCAGCAGCACCGTATCCCGGAACAGGATGCTTGTGGGCTTCACATGCCCACAAGCAAAATGAAAATGGCCACCACTGCAAGTTCTTTTAACAGATTAAACCAGACATCGGGGGACAAATTCTACAGAAGACGTGAGTGTTACATTGCCATTGTAAACGCTTGTGAAAGGTTTAAAAAAATAAATAAATAAAAATTATTGATTGTAGCTGGAACTCCGCTTTAAGACAGCTGAGACCATAGTCACCAGGAAAACAATTGGTAACACACTACATCGCAAAGGACTGAAATCCTGCAGTACCCGCAAGGTCCCCCTGCTCAAGAGTACAGGCCTGTCTGAAGTTTGCTAAATGAACATCTGAATGATTCAGAGGAGAACACCATCCCCACCGTCAAACATGAAGGTGGAAACATTATGCTTTGGGGGCATTTTTCTGTTAAGGGGACAGGACAACTTCACCACATCAAAGGGACTATGGACGGGGCCCATGTACCGTTAAATCTTGGGTGAGAATCTCCTTACCTCAGCCAGGGCATTGAAAATGGGTCATGGATGGGTATTCCAGTATGACAATGACCCAAAACACATGGCCAAGGAAAACAAAGGAGTGGCTCAAGAAGAAGCACATTAAGGTCCTGGAGTGGCCTAGCCAGTCTCCAGACCTTAATCCTATAGAAATCATGTGTAGGGAGCTGAAGGTTCGAGTTACCAAAACGTCAGCCTGGAAACCTTAATGACTTGGAGAGGTTCTCTAAAGAGGAGTGGGACACTATCCCTCCTGAGTGGTGTGCAAACCTGGTGGCCAGATACAAGAAACGTATGACCTCTGCGATTGCCAACAAGGGTTTTGCCACCAAGTACTAAGTTACGTTTGCGAAGGAGTCAAATACTTATTTCACTCATTAAAATGCAACTCAGTTTATAACTTTTTTGAAATGCGGTTTTATATATTTTATAGTTGTTATTCTGTCTCTCACTGTTAAAATAAACCTACCATTAAAATTATAGACTGATCAGTTCTTTGTCAGTGGCCAGATGTACAAAATCAGCAGGGGCTCAAATACCTTCCCCCACCCCCTCACTGTAACTCTACTTTCATGGAGGAATAAAAAATATTTTATTGCGACACAAGTCATATTGTAATTGATTGTTATTAAAAATGACCTTTCCTTTTCAATCTGCAGCTCTGTAATTTTCTGTAAAATGGAATGCAATATGGCTACCTGGAGGTATTCTGTACAGAGTGTGTACAGAACACCCCCAGAAACATTTCCTGGTTGTGTGATTGGCTCACTGATTTTCCCAGAAGTCTACAACAAGATACAATTCAGATATCAGGCATCCCCTCCAACAGAAATGTAACTTTTGGTGAGATACTCCCAATAGGAAATCACGTCAAAGGGATGCAGACCCTGCAATTTTCCTCATTGGAGCCCTGCAGGTGCAGCATCTGGTTGACGATTAAGAAACCGCTACCATTAGACTCACTTACCACATGGACACAAACACACAAACAGGGATTTCTTCGTAAAAACAAATAGGTAGGAATCTGCAACAAAGTTTGTTAAAATCCTTGCACTGTACATAGATCACCCAGAGGGGTTTATTTGACAAAAGTGGAGTTACTCTTTAGCTTCATCCAGCAAACACACGTATAGTTCTCGTACTAGAATCCTCTCTAATCTCTAGTGTTATTGTTGGTGGTATATGGTTTAATGAATATACTATGGATTATATTGAGCAGGTGGAACAGTAATTATTAAAAGCTCCCCCAGGGATATTTGTATACACGACCAAAAACAAAATCCGATTTCCCTTGTACTTATCACGTGGCTTCTGCTTCCATGCAGTGCACACAGTGTGGCAGCGACTTTTTCCAGTCACCATGGGAACAGGTAAATCAGGATCTGTCAGCACTGCTCAATGTAAAAATTCTTTAGAGTGCAGCGAAGTGCTCCATAAACCTGTCAGCTCCTCACTAGGTTTATTATGGGAGTTTGTGTGAATGGAGACGTGGGGAGGACACTGGCATTTGGCTTATCAGAGGAAACCTCAAAAACTGAGTAGGGATGCTCTTTATTGCAATGTCTCTTCTGCAATAAAAGAAATCTACCTACCTGCAAGTGCAGCTTAGTTTACATTCTGCACAGCACTGTGTGTCGGGTTGACCGTACTTGTGTGCATGCACAGAAGTGACATCATCCTGCACCGGCCAATGAAGACTGCCGCAGCCTGAGAAGAAGCCAGGTAGAAGATGTCGATGAGTGTTAAATCTGAGCCAACTTCTTTTTGGGAGCTTAGGTCCGCTTTACAGCATGCCTTGAATAATAATTGTTACATTTGCAAGTGTGCTAAAGTCAGCTCTCAACTGAAACGCATTAGCAGAACCAAGATGGCAGCTTCCTTGACTTTTAAGGGTTTAGTTCTACTTTAAAAGAGACGTATGGGCTTTTTTTTATCCCATAATCATACTTACCTAGGTGGATGCAGCATCGGTCTGATGCTGCATCTGTCCCCCGCCGCTTCTCCACTGAGAGCCGAGCGATCGAACACTGCCGATGGCTCGGTTCTCTCACCTTCGAGCTGCTGCCTGTTAATCAGCAGCTCTCCTGCACTGTTCCTCCATGCTCACTGGAGCGCTGAGCTGTGGAAGGGTGGGGAGTGGCCGCCTCAGGCTCTCAGTGGCTCACTGAGAGGCTGAGACGCCTATCAGTCCAGGCACCTGGCGGATCCAGACTTCAAGTCAGGATGACGCTGTGCCTGGACTGATCTTGGTGACGCCAGCAGACTTCAGACCACTCTCTTCTGAAAACGGGTCACAGGAGTGCAAAGCGGATGGCACTCCTGTGACCCATAGGAGAAGCCCAGCCGAATGAGCTTAGGTTGGACTTCTCCTTTAACGTCTATATCATCACTTAACAGAATACCAGTCCAGTTGCCTTCTCCTATGGGGTCACTCCCTTGCTGCCCAAACTAGCAGGATGTTCTTTCCATTGGGCCCTCGCTCCCTTCAGTGTTCTGCAATGTTTAGTCCAGAGTAGGTGTGACATTCAAGGTAAAAGTGGTAGTTGCACCTTAGTAATTGTGTTATCAACACAGGGTTACTAGTATGACAAACTCCTAAGAAACAGGATCAATCACTCAAGAGGACTAGATGGCTTTTAGGTCTCCAAAAGGAGCAAAGAGAATGGCATGTGGAACTTACTGCTGACGCAACAAAAATAGCTCTGTTTGGAATTGTTGTAATAAATATGATTTACAATACACAAAAAAAACATAAACCAGTGTGGCTTTTATTTATTTCAAAAGAGTCCCTTGCTCTGGGTTTCTAAAATATGTTTAACAGTGTCCCATATACCCGGCTACCACAAAAAAAAAAAAGTTTTCAAAACCATGAAATGACATGTAATGGGAGGCATTGTAAGAAAAAGACCTGTACTCAGTTTTCCCAATATCTTTTTATATGCTTGATTTGTTTTGTATTTTAGTCCTGTAATCTTTTGTATGTGGGGTAATAAGGGATATGTTGTTTTAAGTTAAAAAAAAACAAAAACCTAACAATATTTCTTGGATTGTAATTCAGTGTTAACAAGTGGGGAAAAAAAGTAGTATGTAATGTACATGCAATAACTCATATATCTAAAAAACAAAGTAGTTGCAACTGCTTAGACCCACAAAAACAAACATAGAAATAGAAACACAAAGCAGCTGGCATCATTTGTTGACCCACCATGCATTAAAAAAACAAAAAAAACACAAAAAAAAAACAAAAAACACCTACAACAGATTTCTGGGCAGACAAACTCATCATGCAAAGCAGGGAAAGCGATGGCGATTCCAGACACTTCAATAGATAAATGCTTTTATGGAACAGAACAGTGTTCCCAGTCTATGAACAATGCAATTAAGATGCCATCTTTGATGGGAAGAGATTGTACTGTGGCCATTAGATGCTGTACTCTGATAAAAACCTGCCCCAGTTATAAAAACCCTGGCAGTAAAGAAAAAAAAAAAAATTTATATAACAAACATCTAGGATTGACATTAAACACAATGTCAGCACAGCTGTAAAGATAAGAAGTTTTGCAATAATACAAATAAGCAGGAAAAAAAACAAAACACACAATACATACATTCATTTACCGGTATTTATTCATGCATTTTACACACACACACACACACACACTTTAAATGCTGCTAGAGTAAGACACTTATATAGGTCAATATTGGCCTCAAATGATCTTCTATATACCATAATTCAGACAAGGAGGGAAGACCACCTATAAACTAGAGTTATATTGCATTAAAAAGTGCCATCAAGCTAACACTGGAAGATTGTTAATGGGAGGGATCAGCAGAGGGTTGGTCGCCTGCTACTTTTGTCCAATCAGAAAACTGGAAAAGCTGAGTTAGACTTACCGGTAACTCCTTTTCTGAGAGTCTTCCAGGACAGCCCATGAGACCTTGGGCTCCTCCTACCAGGACAGGAAACACGTCACCCCCACCAGATAAAAGGGCGGTCCTCCAGGCCCATGTCAGTATTCTCAAGAACCGTAGGACCCTGCAAAACATATGCATAATACACATAACTTCAGACAATACCGGGTGGGAATCCGGCTGTCCTGGAAGACTCTCAGAAAAGGAGTTACCGGTAAGTCTAACTCAGCTTTTCTCCAAGCGTCTTCCAGGACAGCCCATGAGACGATGAGCCAGAACTTACCAGTCTAGGGAGGGACAACTGCCTGAAGGACCTTACGACCAAACGCCTGCTCCTGAGCTGATAGGAGATCCAGGCGATAATGTTTAATGAAGGTCGAGTAACTGGACCAAGTGGCAGCCCTGCAAATTTGTTCCGGTGAGGCACCAGCCCTCTCAGCCCAAGACGTAGACAAGGCTCTAGTTGAGTGCGCAGTAACAAAAAGGTGTAGGGACCTCCCTAATTTTGTAAGCTTCCAAGATGGCTTGCTTTATCCATCGAGCCAATGTGGCTTTAGATGCACTATTCCCCTTGTGAACTCCAGAAAAGATGACAAACAAGGCATCAGTTTTCCTAAAGGTCTTCGTGACCTCAAGATAGACCAAGAGAATCCTTCTTACATCTAGAAAACTAAATTTTCTTTCCAAGTCGCCCTGTGGCGAACTACAAAAGGTTGGCAATACAATGTTCCGAGATCGGTGGAATGTACTTGCCACCTTGGGCAAAAACCTGGATCGGTTCGTAACACAACTCGATCCTCAAAAATCGTGAGGAAGGGCTCCCTTACTGATAGGGCCTGCAACTCACTTACCCTACGAGCTGAGGTAACAGCTATAAGGAACACAGTTTTTAATGTAAGTAACTTAAAAAGTGATGTTCCGGCCGAAATGATACTTTTTAAATAAAAATACCCCTATAATACACAAGCTTAATGTATTCTAGTAAAGTTAGTGTGTAAACTAAGGTCTGTTTTGTTAGTTTATAGCAGTAGTTTGTTATTTTATAAACTTACAGCAGGCCGTGGCCATCTTAAGTGTGGGCATCTGAAGCCAGACTGTATTTCTTCCTGGATCTCATCCTTGCAGATCTCGCACATGCTCAGTGCAGCACAAGCAGTGTAATAGGTTTCAGGTCAGGTTTCCATAGCAACGGCAGTTTCAGAGGAAGTTGCTGCCCCTTCCCAGAAGGCATTGCAAACAGGAAATGATGCGATGGGCCGCAGCCAGGGAGGAGGAAGTGAAAAATGAATACAGCAGATATACAGGAGGTGCTGAGAAAAAAAATAAAAAAATATCCAATTTGTTTACAGTGAACAGTTTAGTGAGGGATGCTGAAGAGTTGTAAAAGTGGGTGGAACTCCACTTTAACTGACATACTTTCCAGAGGTTCAAACGGAAATTCTACCAGAGTTTGAAGTACTAGGGACAGATCCCACGTTGGACAATTTCTCACTACTACTGGTCTGGCCCTAGAGATAGATTTGAAAAATCTGGCTATAGTGGGATTTTCCAGGAGAGTTAACTGGAGGAACACACTAATAGCTGCCGCCTGTACCTTTAAGGTACTAACAGAAAGACCTTTGTCGACACCCTCTTGGAAAAATTCCAAAATAGACGGAATATCATGAGTTAATCTATCATTTTCAGATAACCATGAGTTAAACCTTTTCCAAACTTTGGAATATATGGCTCTAGTAACCGGCTTCCTGCAATTAACGAGAGTCCTGACTACTTTGTCAGTGAACCCTTGGGCGCTCAGTATCTTTTCTTCAGATACCAGGCCGTCAAGTTTAAGGAAACCACCTGAGGGTGTGATACTGGACCCTGCAATAATAGGTCTTCCCTTTTCGGAAGACTCCATGGAGGCTCTGAAACCAGAGACTGTAGCAGGGAAAACCATGGCCTCTTGGGCCAAAACGGGGCAATTAGAATCAGATCTGTCTCTTCCAGCCGAAACTTCCGGAGGACTTCTGGAATCAGCCTGATTGGCGGAAAGGCATAACATAGGCCTGGAGGCCACGGGTTTGCCAGAGCATCGATCCCCAAGGCTTAGTCTGCCGGGTTCATGGAAAAGAATGCAAAGACTTCGGGATGAAGGGACCAGTTGTCTCGGTCTATCCTGTGACGGCTGAGATAATCTGCCAGGCAATTGTTTGTCCCCTTCAGGTGTACAGCAGAAATAGAGGCTAGATTCCCCTCTGCCCATGAAAGGATCTCCTGGGCAATGGACTGAAGCCTCCGGCTTCTCGTGCCTCCCTGCTTGTTGATATACGCGACTGTCGCTATATTGTCCGACAGGATTTGGAGGTTGTGACCCCTGATCTCCATCTGAAAAGACTGGAGGGCTCTCTGGATTGCAAGCAGCTCTCTTTGATTGGATGAGGCCCTTGCCTCCTCTGGGGACCACTCTCCTTGTGCTACTGCATTGCTGAGGTGGGCCCCCCCATCCCCAGGAACTCGCATCCGTGGTCATCCTTCGGGAAATGGGAAAGGACCATGGGAGACCTCCTGCTAGGTGCTGACCAGCTCTCCACCACCACAGGCTTCTTTTTATCCTGTCGGGAAGCCAGATCCTTGACTCCAGGGACCTTACGTCCCCGTCCCAGTTTCTTAAAAGAAACCTTTGTAACGGACGCTGACGGAGTCTCGCCCATGGTACTGCGGGAAAACATGAGGTCATAAGACCCACTGCCCTCGACACCTGTCTCAGAGAGACCGACTGGTTGGTCTGCAAAGCTGAAGCTGAGGAAAGACCGAAGGGGAGGGCCTGAAATTGAAAATGTCGGGTCCCCATACCCGTCTTCACTGCCAATCTCAAAAACTTTTGGAAGGCTGGATGCATAGGGATATGAAGATAAGCATCCCTTAAGTCCAACGTGGCCATAAAGCAGTTTGGGTATAGTAGGCGTTTGATTGTAAAAACCGTCTCCATATGGAAATGCTTGTATCTGATGGACTTGTTTAAGGTCCGAAGATTCAGGATAAGTCGAAACTTTCCTGCCGGCTTTCTGACCACAAATACATGGGAATAGAATCCCTTGCCCTGCTCCGATCGAGGAACAGGAATCAGGACTTTTTGATCTAATAAGTCTCCGATCTGGAGACCCAGAGCCCTCGCTTTCTCCCGATCTTGTGGAGGAAATGTGACCAACAAACGTTCTGGTGGTCGGTGAACAAACTCCAGCCTGTACCCGTTGGTCACTAGGTCCAGGACAAAGGGGCTCGGAGTGACTGCTGCCAACTGTGGGATGAAGGCCCTCAATCTCCCTCCCACCGGGGAACACAAGTCACTGCAGCTTGGCGGGCTGTTGAGGAGGGTTAAACAGCACTCCCCCTTTGCCTCTGCCTTTGTGCCCAGTCCAATGCTTTTTTGGCCTGCTGTCCTTTTCTCTAGGACTCTGTTGCCTGCTTTGGCCACGAAAAAATTTTCTGGCTGTCTGAACTCTTTCTCTGGAAACGCCTTTTTCTTATCAGCCGTGCGTTCCAGTGCCTCCTGTAGACCTGGGCCAAATAAGTGATCGCCAGGTAAAGGAAGGCCACAAAGGCGCAACTTGGAGGCCGAGTCCCCTGACCAGGTCTTAAGCCAAAGGCTTCTCCTGGCCGAGTTCACTAGAGCCGAAGTCCTGGCTGACATTCTTACCGACTCAGCGGAAGAATCTGCCAAAAAACCCACTGCCTGAAATAGGAGAGGAAAAGACTTTAAAATTTGCTCTCTGGAGGTACCTGCTGACAGATGTGACTGAATCTGAGTCAACCAAACCTCCAGATTTCTGGCCACACAAGTGGAAGCCAGAGCTGGTTTCAGGTTTCCAACTGCTGAGTCCCAGGCTCTGTGGAGAAGGATATCCCCCCTCTTGTCCATCAGATCCTTAAGCGTACCCATATCATCGAACGCCAGGTCCGAGTTTTTTGAAACCTTTGAAAGAGGTGCGTCTAACTTGGGATTCTTATTCCATGGCTGCGCAGTGTCCTCATCAAAAGGAAACCTCCTTTTTAGGTTACTAGAGAAGAATGGTTTTCTCTCAGGATTATCCCATTCCAGTTTAATAGTATCAACCAAAGAACTATGAACTGGAAACACTCTTGATTTTCTCTTATGCAATCCTTTATACATAAGATCATGTTTGGATAACTGAACCTCTTCCTCTTTTAATTCAAGGGTAGTATAGATAGCCTTTAATAAGTCATCTACATCCTCAACAGATAACTTAAATCTTGAGCCTCGAGTGGATTCTCTATCTCTGGGCTCTGCATCTGACCCTGATTCTTCCAGAGAAGAACGGGTAGATCTGACCTCAGCCTCAGAGTCCTCACTCTCTGCCTGCTGCGGAGTGCTTACTGACGCCTTCAGTGAAGACGGACTCTCTGCTGGAGTCTGGAGCTTGTCAATAAGCGTTCTAAAAGGAACTGAAGGTGGACGCAAGCTCATCCCTAACAGAAGTAAGCATCTTCTGGCAAGAGGCAACCGGGTCATCCTTTACTAGGCCTTCTATACAGGTGCGACAAACTGCTTTGCTCCATGAGGAGCTCAATTTGTTTGCGCAAACCGCACATTTCCTTTTAAGTGGCTGCGCTTGGACCTTGTCCTGAGTCTTGGTCTGCAAGACAAAATAAATGACCCACAATGTAATTAAAGCCACCCAATCACTCCGTAACACCACATGCAGGAGGGAGGAAATGTGTCCCCTTACACCCACTACTACAGAGGGGGGAGGGGGAGGGAACACTCACAGGGATAGCAAGGTGGTGACAGAACACCCCAGGCTTACCTGTGAGGTGCTGGTGTTGGGAACTGCATCCGCTGCCTGTGCAGGTACTGCAGGAGGATCCATTCTGCCCCTCTTGGTCATCCACAGCCTGGCTGCTTAACACCAAGAAACACCAGCAGCCAGCGTTCTCTGTTCGCACCGTTTGTGAAGACTGGAACCTCGTCTCCGGCGCCCGATGATGATGTCATATGCCCCGGAAGTAACCCTCTCCAGGCACTTCCTGTGGGCCAGCTTGGAGCGCAATAGCTCCGCCCCCTCGAGCGCTGCGGCTTCCTCCATTCCCTGCTCAGATCAGCCACGCTGTCGGCAGGGAAGGACAACCGAAGCTCAGCTGAGCTATAGTGCAATGCACTGCGCTAGGGGCACGACCTCACACCGGTCCTGGCCCTCTCCAGGCACTGAGGACAGGGAACAGCAGCACAGCCAACCTCCCCAGCGGTGTGCTGCTTCTGGCAGAGGAAGAGGTAAGTGATATGCCCCAGAAAAAAGCCATACAAAGCCCCTGCTTATAAGGCCTATGGGAGCAGGTTCCATGAACATGTTACCCCCCGTCCGGAGGAAAGACAAATAACTGACATGGGCCTGGAGGACCGCCCTTTTATCTGGTGGGGGTGACGTGTTTCCTGTCCTGGTAGGAGGAGCCCAAGGTCTCATGGGCTGTCCTGGAAGACGATTAGGAGAAAAGTGCTTACAAGAATATGTCAATTTCTTTTACATTTGACTGTTTATTGGAGAAAGCTTACTCTTTATGCTTAATCAGACAAGCCTAAAAGCACAGGTGGTGCTGTAGATGAAATTGCCAACAAAATTCCTGGCAGGAATCATTTTGCAGTAGATCTGTTAATTACGAATAACCATCACTATTGTTTGAAGAGGTTAGAGAGTTTCAGATGCTTATGGTTTATGGCTACCAGAACATAATCTTTTTTTTATTAAACCATGGGATTGATTTACAAAAACTGGGAGAGTGCAAAATCTGGTTCAGCTCTGCATAGAAACCAATCAGCTTCCAGGTTTTGTTAAAGCTTAATTGAACAAGCTGAATCTGATTGGCTACCATGCACTGCTGCACCCGATCTTGCACTCTCTGATTTTAGTAAATTAACCCCCATGTGTTTAATAAATAACACAAATAAAAACACAGAACAGGTTACACACCTTTTATACCACAAGTAAACAATAAGGAGCATGGCTGGCTCATGGTAGGTTACCATGGTGAAAACTCCAGCTACTCAAAATTGTGGCATGGATCTGGTGAAGGAATAATGTAGTAGGGTCACTTTGTTTTCTCAGGTCTGGGATAGCCTGCAATCTTTAAACAAAGGGAGGTTCAAAAGTATTTAAAAAACACAAGGGTTCATGATTCTATTCCCTAGAACCAATTAGGATGCAGTCATGCACATATACAGTGTGTTGCTATAATAAATCAGATTATATTTGCGGTTCTTGTACAGTAACAGTAGAAGTAAAAATAATGTATGGCTATATTAAAAAAAAAAAAAAAAATTACTAAAAAGACATTTCAGAGACAATACATAAAAAGGAAGCCCAAGGTTCAGCCAATTACAAAATTCTAATAGCAGAAACAGGAAGAAAGTTACGCAGTGACATTTTTTTTTTCATAGCAGAGAATGAAAAGACACCACCCTTTCCTCTCAGCAGGATTCTCTGTACAGTACTTACAAAACTCTGCTCTTACACAGCAGTAAAAATAGAACATAACACAACTGGATCTTCCCAGTTTTGTTGAAAAAAAAAAAAAAAATGCAAGCATCTATCTCAAAAAGATGGGGCACGATAAATTTGCTTGGTTGTTCAGAGGTGGCAGATTGCAGTGGCACCCTGAACATTGTCCTATTGATGCTCAACCTAGAGAGCCAACATCCTGCATGCTACCATCCATCAGCAAATTTTATAATTGAGATTCAGGCCTTGAATGCAGTAGGATATCCAACTGTTACGGAATGCACAGAATCAGTCATGGTTTACAACTATGCAGTGTTCTGAAATCCTGGAAATTTCACATGTGAGCCAACTCTAGTACAGACAATAATGGCCATACTAAGCAAATACACCAAAATAAAGGATGACCATTAGGTTTTGCATGTCTAGCCTAATGTCTAAACAGCCACTAGTGGTTTCAGGTCATACTGCAACCACTTTTCACATGGTTGAAGACTGCAACCTTCCTCCGATAGAGTTACAGTAGGTGGTGGCCACATAAACTGCAGAGCCTACCAGATGCATGGTCATTGAACAAACCCATGGATACTTATGTACTCTGTCGTCAGGGATTTCCATTTTCCAGCCACGTTTCTTTCATTGAAAACAGGTTCTAGTCTGGTCACAATGGGCAACATCCACAGCTCTGGCTAAAATACCTCCTTATAGGCAGTGCCTCAAAAGTAATTTCTTTCTGTCACTAGATGCCCTTTTGCCCACCTGGCATCATTCAATATGAAGACTGAGGACATCCTGTAAAGGGTGTCAGACACAGAGTTTTGAGGGGGGGGGGGGGGGAGGTAACCATGATACCTTGCACTCACAGTATAACGAATATGGCACTGGATTTCACACGCTGCATCATTGAGAGCCAACCTGAAGATGTTGGGGTAAAAAATGAATATCAGCAATGATTACTAACTAGTGAGACACAGAGCAGCAGCTCGGCTCGGTTGTCCCCATAGCAAGCTTGTTGCTGTGGGGGCACTCAGCAGGAGCATCAGCAAGGGACCCGATAAGACGAGTATCTGCGATGCTCTGTGCAAAACCACTGCACAGAGCAGGCAAGTAAAACAGGTTTATTATTTTTAAAACATAAAACACAAGACAAGACTATAATAATATTAATAATAAATAAAAAAATAATATCACTTTAAGGCCACGTTTTTTCCCCCCACATACACCAATCATATACGGTCATTCAACTGTTTACAGTCCCCTAAATGAGGTAATTTCAAATAGTCCTAAGTACAAGGCAAGGTGAGTAAATTCTGAATAATTAGTCCTTAATAAACTGCAAAAGTGAGCAATTGTGGGGGTTCTGTTCAGCTTGTTTCTAGCACTGGTTTATTTGGAAGTTTTCCTGCTGCTCCTAAAGGGGTCTTTTCCCACAATGACTCACTGTGCACTTTAAGAAGGATTATTTATTGAAAATGTGCTCACCTTGCACTGGACTGGAGACTATTTGGAATTACTTTATTTGGGGGACAGTTAACAGTTGAATTAATGGTGCATTATCTTGTTTATTTATATAATTGTCTCTCTCTCGAATCTCTTGGGCAGTAAGTGAATTGGTGAGTAGAGGGGGTGGGGGACGAAGCAAAGAGTTAAAGGTTGAGAAGAGCAGTCCAAGTATTAATGAGAGAGATGAAGTAGGCTTGTTTGGCAGCATGGAGGCAGGAACTGTATTTTGGGAGGGCAGATTTATATAGGGTGAAGTCCTGCAGGCATTTGGTTTTACACTACAGTCGTTATCTCTACTTGCTCAATTTTGCATATGCAATTGTAATGTGTACAATATCTGCATTCTTAATGGTTATTAAAATAACTAGCTGATGCACTTCAGTAATTTTTTATTGGCTGTATATGCCTGTGGTTTTAGCGTGCTTATTTGGTTTTGAGTCACACCTATTGCTGCAGAAATAAACATGATGGATCTAGTAAAATGTGCTAATAAGAACGCATATGAAATACTGCATACTTCAGACATCCCATCTAGGAGGGCCTACCTAAAAGAACATTATAAGGCCTGATTCACACCTATGCTTTTTGCACTACAGGACGTGTGCCATAGGAAACCATGTTAAATGGACTGTAGTGCAAATCTACAAAAAGCACTAAAAAAATGCATAGGTGTGAATCAGGTCTAAAAGCTGGACAACCTATCTATCCTCAGTACATCAAAAACTGCAATACAAGTTACTTTTGTCATGTTTTTGGTCATAAGTATTTAATAAAAATGTCACATAAAATTCCCCTAGATATACAGTGGCTTGCGAAAGTATTTGGCCCCCTTGAACTTTTCAACCTTTTGCCACATTTCAGGCTTCAAACATAAAGATATAACATTTTAATTTTTTGTGAAGAATCACCAACAAGTGGGACACAATTGTGAAGTGGAACGAAATCTTTTGGATTTTTGAAACTTTAACTAATAAAAAAATGAAAAGTGGGGCGTGCAAAATTATTCGGCCCCCTTGCGTTAATACTTTGTAGAGCCCCCTTTTGCTGCGATTACATCTGCAAGTCGCTTGGGGTATGTCTCTATCAGTTTTGCACATCGAGAGACTGAAATTCTTGCCCATTCTTCCTTGCAAAACAGCTCAAGCTCAGTGAGGTTGGATGGAGAGCGTTTGTGAACAGCAGTTTTCAGCTCTTTCCACAGATTCTCGATTGGATTCAGGTCTGGAATTTGACTTGGCCATTCTAACACCTGGATACCTTTATTTGTGAACCATTCCTTTGTAGATTTTGCTGTATGTTTGGGATCATTGTCTTGTTGGAAGATAAATCTCTGTCCCAGTTTCAGGTCTTTTGCAGACTCCAACAGGTTTTCATCCAGAATGGTCCTGTATTTGGCTGCATCCATCTTCCCCTCAATTTTAACCATCTTCCCTGTCCCTGCTGAAAAAAAAGCAGGCCCAAACCATGATGCTGCCACCACCATGTTTGACAGTGGGGATGGTGTGTTGAGTGTGATGAGCTGTGTTGCTTTTACGCCAAACATATCGTTTTGCATTGTGGCCAAAAAGTTCGATTTTGGTTTCATCGGACCAGAGCATCTTCTTCCACATGTTTGGTGTGTCTCCAAGGTGGCTTGTGGCAAACTTTAGACGAGACTTTTTATGGATATCTTTGAGAAATGGCTTTCTTCCTGCCACTCTTCCATAAAGGCCAGATTTGTGCAGTGTACGACTGATTGTTGTCCTATGGACAGACTTTCCCACCTCAGCTGTAGTTCTCTGCAGTTCATCCAGAGTGATCATGGGCCTCTTGGCTGCATCTCTGATCAGTCTTCTCCTTGTCTGAGCTGAAAGTTTAGAGGGACAGCCAGGTCTTGGTAGATTTGCAGTGGTCTGATACTCCTTCCATTTCAAAATGATCGCTTGCACAGTGCTCCTTGGGATGTTTAAAGCTTGGGAAATCTTTTTGTATCCAAATCCGGCTTTAAACTTCTCCACAACAGTATTATGGACCTGCCTGGTGTGTTCCTTGGTCTTCATGATGCTCTCTGCGCTTTCAACAGAACCCTGAGACTATCACAGAGCAGGTGCATTTATACAGAGACTTGGTTACACACAGGTGGATTCTATTTATCACCATCAGTCATTTAGGACAACATTGGATCATTCAGAGATCCTCGCTAAACTTCTGGAGTGAGTTTTCTGCACTGAAAGTAAAGGGGCCGAATAATTTTGCACGCACCACTTTTCAGTTTTTTAATTGCTAAAAAAGTTTAAAATATCCAATAGATTTCGTTCCACTTCACAATTGTGTCCCACTTGTTGGTGATTCTTCACAAAAAATTAAAATTTTATATCTTTATGTTTGAAGCCTGAAATGTGGCAAAAGGTTGAAAAGTTCAAGGGGGCCGAATACTTTCGCAAGCCACTGTAGGTTTTCTAATTGCGTGTCTCATACTTTACAACTACTCAGAATCTATGTTGTACAAATAAACATAATATAATATTCTTGCTAATAGGTAATCACATCACACTGGAGAGGACTAACCAAATCAGAATGCTGTACTCATCTAAAAATAATATGCACTAACAATCCGTATGTCACAACAAGAGCGAATAGGAAAATTTATATGAAAGATGAGGAGGCAGGCAAATGCCAACATAAAACAGGACACACTACCTGGAATAATCACCAGAGCTGACTGGAAAATAATTAAATGCTTTCAGCATTTAGAAGTTAAAATTAAACATGTGGGACAGACAGCAGAGCCTTGTCTTCAACTAATGATATTCCCTGCACATTCACTAGACAATGTGCATAAAAGAATCTATGTGTGTGTGTGTGCGCGTGTGTGTGTGTGTGTGTGTGTGTGTGTTAGATAGATATCCATCACTCCATCAAATCACACACACATTTTTTTCCCCCACAATTATATATGAATATGAAAATGGGAGCAACAATAGCCAGTCACCTAATATTTACTAGGTCCCTCTTTTGTGTAGAGTTGGGCGAATGCTTTGGCCCTAGCATGAGTTCGGGACAAACACTAAAATGTTCACCTGTTCGTCGAACACCCAAATTATTGGGGCGTTCAACAGTTTTTGGCCCACTGAATGACCACAATGAACTGCGCATTGGAAGCCCCAATTGGCTGAAGCGATAAAAGTTTTTGACCAATCAGGGCACAGAGCACTGTCAGAGCCAGGATTGGTGAAAGTTATGATGCTATCCAATCATAGCACATGTGCAGCCGATTGCACTGTTGCAATTTGCAAACTTTATCTCAAGCACATCAAGTGTGGCAAAAACACCAGCCATTTGGGTAGCACATGCTTGACAAGGCATTTAACCTCCCACCACTCAGCTCGTTGGCAAGAGCACCTGAAAGCCACACAAGGGACGCAATTCGGTTCCTCCTCACCTTTCCGGTCTACCCCCACTATACCTTATGACCTCTCAGCAGCCTCCACTGACAGGGTGTCCCAGGTCCTTGCAGCACATCTGCCAGTAGCACACCACCAGCTGTAGACTACAGCAGGCAAAATTTCTCTGCCCCATCTGCTGCAGCGAAAAAAAAAAAAAAAGTCACTACCACCCACATGCCCAGCTTCTAAAGTCACGCTAGTCAAAGCTGCTGGATATTTTACAACTTCTGCCTTTCCATCTGGTGGATTCTGCCCCCTTCTGTGAATTTGCAGAATGTGCTGTACCACAATGGCAGGTTCCCAGTCACCATTTATTTTCATATAAGGCTATTCCAGCTCTCTACCATCACGAGAAAGACAATGTTGTGGCATTGTTGGGCAAGGCAGTCAGCAAGGTCTGCTGACACGTAGTCCAGCAAGCATCGCTAGGGACGACATATTTCGCTCACAGCACAGTGGGTAACTCTGCTTGCAAACTCAGAAGGATGCAGGACAGCGCTCGGTGCTGCAGCTTGTTGTGCCGCCACATCTCCATACAACTAGTGGTGATGATGCGGGATTTGTCAGCTCCAACCTCTCCTCCTCCTCTATGCCCTCTTCTGCTGAATTGTCCAGTGAACCACAAGTACCTCCTAAGTGTTTAAGGGGCTATTCAATGAGTCAGCCTGAAAGGTGCCATGCAGTGCTTCAGCTGGTCTGTCCAGGGCACAGGAGCCACACCGGAGGAGAGATTCTGGCAGATCTGCAGGGGCAGGCCCAGAGGTGGTTCACGCCACGCCAGATGGAGCCAGGAATGGTGGGGTGCGATAACGGCACAAACCTTCTATCCACCCTTAGACAGGGAAAGTTGACATGTGCCATACCTGGCAAATGTCCTCAATTTGGTGGTGCAGCTTTTTTTTAGTAGGTACCAAGGGTTGGAAGATCTGCTGAAGCAGGCTAGAAGAGTCTGTAGCCATTTCAGGCGGTCATACACAGCCAGTGCTCAGTTGGCTGAAAATCAGCGGGAATTCCACCTGCCCATAACCCACCTGATTTGTGACATGCCCACCAGGTGGAACTCGACTTTGGCAATGCTACAGCGGCTGCACAAGCAGCAGAGGGCTGTCAACGAGTACTTGTGCAAGTATGGCACAACGACAGGCTCAGGCCGGAGCAGCTTTTTTCCCCCTCATGCCAATGGCTGCTGATAAAAGGATGCATACACTGTATTGTCACCATTTGATGGTGAGCCGTGACAATGCATGCATCAACGACACAATCCCTGTTGTGTTCCTGCTCAAGCAGACTCTGCGTGGCATTATGAACAGGGCACTCGAGGCAGAGCAGTGGGAGGAAAGGAGGACTTCCTTTCCTCTCAAGGCCCGCTTTATGCAGACCCCGTTCTTCCTACACCGCAGAACACACAAGAAGAGAGGAAGGAAGAATTCTGGCAGCTTTGGAGGCATAGAAGCAGAGCAAGACATACGCCAACCCTTAACAGATGGTTTTCCATCCCCAGAACCCTTGGGGTAGTACGTGGCTTGGAGGAAGCAGTTCCAGATACTCCTCAGTTACCCCAAGGAGTCTGCTTCTCATGCCTCTGCAAATTTGTGGTGCATGGGCTCCCTCATCCTTCAAAGCCTGCAAAAGGACACGAGAACACGTGTATCAAGGAGAAAGATCACTATTGGTTGGCAAACCTCCTTGACCACTGTTACAAGGGGAAAGTCTGGGAACTCATCCCGTCCCCACAGAGGGAGCAGAAAGACTTGAGGACACCTTAACCACTTAAGGACTAGCCTCGTTTTGGATTTTAGGTGTTTACATGTTTAACAGGTTTTTCTGCTAGAAAATTACTTAGAACCCCCCAAACATTATATATGGTTTTTCTTCTAACACCCTAGAGAATAAAATGGCGGTCGTTGCAATACTTTTTTTTGCACAGCGCTCTTAAAAGCGCACTTTTTTTGGAAAAAATTCACTTTTTTGAATAAAAAAAAATAAGACAACAGTAAAGTTAGCTCAATTTTTTCTTATATTGTGAAATATAAATGTTACACCAAGTAAATTGATACCCAACATGTCACGCTTGAAAATTGCGCCCGCTCGTGGAATGGCGTCAAACTTTTACCCTCAAAAATCTCCATAGGCGACGTTTAACAAATTCTACAGGTTGCATATTTTGCGGTACAGAGGTCTAGGGATAGAATTATTGCTCTCGCTCTACCGGTCCCTGCGATACCTCACATGTAAAAATATTTTTATTATTTATTTTACAATATTTTATTTATTTTTACACTGTTTAAAAAAAAAAAAAAAAAAAAAAAAATGGTGTCTCTTTTATTCCTATTACAAGGAATGTAAATATCCCTTGTAATAGAAAAAAGCATGGCAGGAACTCTTAAATATGAGATCTGGGGTCAAAAAGACCTCAGATCTCAGATTTACACTAAAATGCAATAAAAAAAAAAAAAAAAAAAAAAAAGTAATTTAGAAAAATGACATTTGAAAAAAAATGTGCCTTTAAGAGGCGTGGACGAAAGTGACGTTTTGACGTCGCTTCCGCCCAGCAGTGTCATGGAGACGAGTGGGCGCCATCTTAGCCTCACTCGTCTCCAGACACACCACAGGGAAGGACGCGATCGCCTCCGCCGCTACCGACGGCTCCGGTAAGCGGCGGAGGGCACCGGATCGCGGCGCGAGGGGGGGGGCCCTCTCCCGCCACCGATAAAAGTGATCTCGCGGCGAATCAGCCGCAGGGACCACTTTTATCTGAAAGCCGGCCGCCGCACGAAAACGGGGATACCGGGGTTATCGCAGCTAGCTGCTGCCATAACAATGATATCCCCGTTCAAAGTTTGGACGTACATCATCGTGCGGCGGTCGGAAAGTGGTTAAAGAGGAGTTTATGTAACTTTCCTGACTTTGGTAGGTTACAGGTCTGGTGGAAAACATTGTTTTGAGGCTTCTGTTGGTCAAGGGAGGAGCGGTGGGCTAATTTTTTTTAGTCCTCGGCACCCAGGGCTGTCAGCTTCCACATCTCATGGACAGCGTCATCATATGTTGGGAGATTATCTAGGGGTGAAAACAGATATGGAGAGCTTTCCAGTTGGCAATCCACTGGGTTACTGGGTCATGAGAATAGACCACTGGCTAGAACTTTCCCAGTATGCAATAAAGCTGCTGGGCTGCCCTGCATACAGTGTGCTTTCCAAATAGGCATTCAGTGCTGCTGGAGGTTTTGTGACAGAAAAGAGTGCGTCTGTCCACAGACTCCGTGGACTGGCTGACATTTATCAAAATGAATCAGTCCTGGATTAGCAGCAGCTATCAAGCCCCTGATGCCGACGTCGCTGATTAACTACTTCAATACTAGGCACCTACACCCCCTTCCTGCCCAAGCCAATTTTCAGCTGTTGCTGCTTAAATGACAATTGCGTGGTCATGCTACACTGTACCCAAACAGAATTTTTATCATTTTGTTCCCGCAAATAGAGCTTTCTTTTGGTGGCATTTGATCACTTCTGCGGTTTTTATTTTTTGCTAAACAAAAATTAAAGAAAGACCTAAAAATTTTGGGAAAAAAAAGGTTTTTGTTTCCGTTTTAAAATTTTGTAAATAAGTACGTTTTCTCCTTCACTGATGGGCACTGATAAGGCGCCACCGATGAGGTGGCACCAATGCAGCACTGTTCGGCATTGATGGGCGCTGAAAGGCGACACTGATGGGTACAACTGATAGGCATCAATGATGTCACTGGCAGGCATTGGGGATGGGCACCGATTGGCACCTGCCTGGTGGTCTAGGGTGGCATACCTGGTGGTCCAGTGTGGTGGCTATCCCAGGTGGTCCTGGCGGCATCCTGCTGGTCCTGCGCTGATAAACAATCAGCACAGACCCCCCTGTCAGGAGAGCAGCCAATCGGCTCTCCTCTACTCGCGTCTGTCAGACGCAAGTGAGGAAAAGCCAATTAATGGCTCTTCCGGTTTACATCATGATCAGCCGTGATTGGACATGGCTGATCATGTGGTAAAGAGCCTCCGTCAGAGGCTCTTTACCGAGATCGGTGTAGCGGTGTGTCAGATTGACACGCTGCACCACTGATTGCCGCGATGCACGCCCCCACGAGCGCGGACGTTCTGGAGGGCCGTCATGTGACGTCCACCCAGAATGAGACCCGTGCCACCCAGCCGTCATTTGACGGCCAGGGGGCGGGAAAAGGTTAAGTGCTTTCTGGATCTCAAATCTCTGAAAGCCTGTCTAGGCTACCTAGAATTGTGGATGTTGATTTCACACTTGTTACTTCTATCCAAAGTCTGCGAGAAACTGGAATTTACCCAAAGAAATCTCTAATCCTGTCCGAGTGCACTAAATTGTGGCCTCATACAGACTGGCCCCTTAGGTCTTTAATTTTTTTTAGCTTTCTAAAATGTCATTGCTGCAGCAGGCTCTCTACACGGTACATATGTGCCACATTACAGGCAGACTAAGGGGACCCCCCCCCCCGGCACTATATTTAAAAGGAATTTTTCATTTCTATTGTCATTTCGATGGTTTCACTTTAAGCATCAGTAAATCACTGCTCATTTAAGAATGATTTTTAATTTTTTTTTACAAACTTTCATTCATACATGTTCCCCAGGGGAGTACCTGGACCCCCCAAAACCATTGAATGCCCAATACTTGCATATAAGCCTTCAAAATGGGCACTTTAGATTTTTCCAGTTCGGGTCCCATAGATTTCAATATATCCCACCGACTTTCAGATGCCACTGTAACGAGTAGGGGTGCAACGGATCGTCATCGATCCGTGATCCGATCCGCGGAGGTTGATCCGTACGAGACACCGGCGATCCACGGATCGCTCTGTGGCCTCGGCCATAGGAAAGGCCGCGGCTTCGGCCTAGCTCCGGAGCGGCGGCCATCTTGCACGTGATCGCTCCGTAAAATGACGGAGCGATCACTTGTAACAAACCGGCGTCATGTCACTCTGCCACACCCTACCAATAGGGAGATTGTGGATATTACAGTGGGGGAGATTTTTTTTTTGTTGATCCGAAAATGATCCGAACCGTGACTCCTGATCCGAACCGTGAGTTTTTTGATCCGTTGCACCCCTAGTAACGAGATAATCAATGTTAGAAGTAAAAAAATAAAAAAGTATGTTAGTATGTTAGAAGTAAAAAAAATAAAATGTGGTTGCATAAGTGTGCACACCCCCTTATAACTGGGTATGTGGCTGCGTTTAGAATTAAGCAATCACATTCAAACTCATGTTAAATAGGAGTCAGTACACACCTGCCATCATTTAAAATGCCTCCGATTAACCCCAAATAAAAGTTCAACTGTTCTAGAAGGTCTTTCCTGACATTTTCGTAGTCGCATACTACAGCAAAAGCCATGGTCTGCAGAGAGCTTGCAAAGCATCAGAAGGATCTCATTGTTAAAACGGTATCAGTCAGAAGGGTACAAAAGAATTTCCATGGCATTAGATATACCATGGAGCACAGTGAAAACAGTCATCATCAAGTGGAGAAAATATGGCACAACAGTGACATTACCAAGAACTGGACATCCCTCCAAAATTGATGAAAAGACGAGAAGAAAACTGGTCAGGGAGGCTGCCAAGAGGCCTACAGCAACATTAGAGGAGCTGCAGGAATATCTGGCAAGTACTGGCTGTGTGGCACATGTGACAACAATCTCCCGTATTCTTCAAATGTCTAGGCCATAGAGTAGAGTGGCAAAACTGAAGCCTTTTTTCCTACGAAGAAAAATATCCAAGCCCAGCTAAATTTTGCAAAAACACATCTGAAGTCTCCCAAAAGTATGTGGGAAAATGTGTTATGTCTGATAAAATCAAGGTTGAACTTTTTGGCCACAATTCCAAAAGATATGTTGGGCGCAAAAACACTGCACATCACCATAAGGACACCATACCCACACTGAAGCATGGTGGTGGCAGCATGATGCTTTGGGGCCGTTTTTCTTTTCACTTGAACAGGGGCATTAGTCAAGGTAGATGGAATTATGAACAGTTCCAAATACCAGTCAATATTGGCACAAAACCTTCAAGCTTCTGCTAGAAAGCTGAACATGAAGAGGAACTTTATTTTTCATCATGACAATGACCCAAAGTATACATCCAAAACAACAAAAAAAATAGCTTCACCAGAAGAGGATTAAAGTTTTGGAATGGCCCAGCCAGAGCCCAGACCTGAATTTGATTGAAATCCGGGTGATCTGAACAGGGCTGTGCAAGGGAGATGCCTTCACAATCTGACAGATTTTGGGTGTTTTTGCAAAGAAGAGTGGGCAAATCTTGCAAAGTCAAGATGTGCCATGCTGATAGACTCATACCCAAGAAGACTAAGTGTTGTAACAAAATCAAAAAAGGTGCTTCAACAAAGTATTAGGTTTAAGGGTGTGTACACTCATGCAACCATATTATTTTTACTTTCTTTTCTGTAACCACGGGTTGTAGGAAAGAAAATCGCTCGATTGAGCAGTGCTATTGTGTTCTCCCAAGGTGGGGTGTCGTTGTTGGCAGGAGAACAGAGTAATTCTTGCTAGCAATAGATGCTGGCAATAATTGCATGCTTAAAATCGGTGGTTGTACCCAAGTCAATCTATGGCCAGCTTAACGCCAGGCTGTAGTCACCTCTGCAGCTACTGTAGAATACATAAATTTACTTTGCAGCAACTTGGGGAGGGTGCACACTCATACTCCTATACTCAGAGGCCGCTCACAGACTTTGCAAGCAGTCAGGCGAGAGAGCAGGGAGCGGGCTAGCGTCAGTTTTTAGAATAGCACCCCTGACCAATCAGCACATGGCTCCCTCCCCTTATTCCTGCTCACAGCATGAGGAGCTACAGCAAGGAAAATTGCGATTGTAACATTGTGCAGGATTCAGCCTGCTTCCAAGCCGAATCTGAGCCCCCCTGCTAAATCAATGTGGCCTAGTACAGGAGGGCTGTATTTACCCTCCTATTTGTGGCCTTGCCAGCCTGTGTGACAACCGTGGCCCCCTCCATAGATCATAGTGGAGGAGTGAATGTAGCACAAAAATTACCTGCACTGCCTTCTTGGGGCACTTGCAATGTGGAAGTTATCAATATAGCAACATTTACAACCAGCTTGCAGCCCTCTATTATGGGGGTATTCAGCAAATAATAAATAAAGTGAATTTAAAAAAAAAAAAAAGTACATTTTTTTTCCCCTACAATATAAATGGTGCACTCATTTTCTAACCTTGGAGAAGTTAGATTTGAGTCAGAGGGCAACAAAAGTCAGGTAGAAAAAAACATCAAAAAGAAAAAAACAAAAGGAAAGTAAAATATTCAGCGGTGTGAATACATAAGGCCCTCAATAGAAGTAGAGCTACACTTCACACTTTAAACTGAGAAGGCATTTTTTGCACCTTGGGAAATCAATCAGCTATGGTTATAAATTTGTGTGCATTCAATTTATGTCCCCTGGACCTGAGCAAAGTCTGAAATCTCAGTATGAATAAAGTATACCCAGATTATCAGTGTACCATAAAGTGGTTGACAACAGAAAATTTAAAAACAATGAAAATGTAATGTGACTATAAAATTACGCACTTCACGAATCATTTAACCACAAAAAAAGAACTACATTGTCAGCTAAAACATGCTCTTTAAATTGTATACAAAAAAAATATCAATAAAAATTACAAAAATAAAATAAAAAGATCTTTAATATACAGCAACACGGTTTCAAACACTAAAAGTATTCCAAAATATTGTCCCATTCAGTCTACGCATTTCACGTCTTCAGGACTGAAGACTTACTTTAACATGAGCCATAATAATAAATTCAGATCCATCTACAGAAATGAATAAAACAGCCATATCACAAAAACCCATCCATATATTAGGGCTGGGAAAAAAAAAATCAATTTAAATCTTGAATCGAGTTGAGAGGTCAAATCGATTCAAAATTTAAGCAAATCGATTTTTTTTAGATTTTTTTTTTTCACCGCGCCGGCCCCGAGGCGCTGCGGGCATGAGTTTTTAGGCGAGGCCGCGGCTTCGGCCTAGTCCGCGGCTACGGCCGGACGCCGCGGACTAGGCCGAAGCCGCGGCCTCGCCTAAAAGCTCATGCCCGCAGCGCCTCGGTGGAAAAAAAAAACCAAAAAAAAAAAAAACCCTCGATTCGAATCGTGAATCCAGTTTTTTTTAAGAAAATCTCCCAGCCCTACCATATATAAAGTACTGTATATAATTTACACAATAAAAAGGAACTGCAGTCTGCTCACATAATTTGTAATAAAAACAGCTTTGCCATTCTGAAGCTTCCCTCCAACCACTTTGCATATTATTTTATATATACTGCGATTCTGTACTTGCCAAATATGCTGCAGAAATCATCCTCCACTGAGTCTGGCTGCATCCATTTTAACTGTGGGCAGCTGAAGCTGCTGCCTGTTCACTTCCTGGATTTACAGACACAGCTCCAGCTCTCATTGGCCCTCTTATGACTTATCCCCCCTCCCTTTCTGGCAAACTCAGGAGTGCTGTGCATGATGTCATAAGCCTAGGCTTTTTACCAGACAAGAAACAGGAAGTGGGCTGTATAAGGCATTTACTGGCAGAAAAAAAAAAAGTTTTTACTATCCAAAGTTAAACGTGTGTGTGGGGAGGAGGAGGAGGAGTGTCTCCCGATCCCTTTTTTCCTCCTCTTTGCATGTCTTTTTGTGCCCCAGTGGAAATTGCTCAATCCTTAAGACCTTTGATAGAGGCCATATGCTCATTAAAATTTGCATTGGTATAAGCAAGATCTCCCCTTTTTTCCCTACCCCCCTTTCCTTCTCTTTTTCTCTCCTTTATTTTATGGTAGAGATGAA